>VZTM01038860.1:885-40318 GCA_013400555.1 Jacana jacana | reverse complement strand
AACAACTAAAATCTGTTGTCAAATTGAACTCTCAGGTTAGCCATCCAACACTATCTTTTCAATACAATGGACCAATCATCTAGGGAAAAGAAATCTGGACAAGCAGGCGAGAAGGGACTCACGGCTGGAATCTGCAATATGTCATGACATCTATCAGCCACTCTTACTCTGAGGTGAAATTTATTCAAGAGTGATACATCCACATTTGAACTGATGTATGTTAACACTCTGCCCTTTTGCAAAAGTCCCCTCACAACTCTAGTGGAATTATAGTGCTCTCTGATAGTAAATAAGAGACCCAGATTCAAAACAGGATGTGTAATACAGATTTGATGCTTCATTTTCTCACATTTCTGCAGCTACTAGATTAAAATCTCCATGAAGAGTCATTGGTGAGGATGATGAACTTGACAAGAAATGAATGTTTAAGGAACCTGAAGACAAAAAATTATTCTAGAATACAACAAAACTACATATATAATTTTATGTATAAGCATGCATGTACAGGCATATCTTATGCCTCTATGAGATACATAAATACATACACACACGTGTATATAAATAACAAAATCCTAGCAGAAAAATCAAAATTCAGAGTAGGAACCAAGTCCAAACTTGCAAACGCTGGTCTTTGTGACTGACCTCCTGGGGTATGTTCCATGCCATATAGACATGGCTCTTAAATTCATCCATCCAGACTTCAGCCACCCTTAGTGCGTTTCTCCGGACATGAGCAGTTAGATCTTCTGTGTATGGTTTATGTGCTCTTTCAATGTGGGCAATCCTGGAGCAAGGTAGAACCTCAACACTCCCTCCACACTGCCACACCTAGAAGGAAAAAAAGACACTCTGCTAGTGAGAACTGCTAGTGAGAACTCCCGATACCACTGCTGCCCTTCAGTAAATACACTGAAATTATTTTATTTCTATGCTTGTTGTTGTTACAAAGGAGTATAACTACTCAAGACTATATACGCTATACAGAGGGGGTTTTTAGATGTGGGAGGAGAGAGTTATTGCCATGAATTCCCATGCATTATTACTACTACTTAACCTTACTATGGAATTATTACATTACCAGTAGCTTCTCATCAAAATATTCTGGATAAATTTAGCTACTCTCAAGATTATTAATAAAATTATTTACAGAGCATCCAAAACAACAGCATCTGGGTTCAAGTTCTAATTGCAGGCATTTCTCTACGTTTGTGCACAGTCCATCTCAATGCATAGACACATTGCTCAGAATCTTGAACTAGCCAGCCTTATTTAAAAGGGAAACTAAGCCCATCAACTTTTTAAGATCACTAAAGTTTCAGGTTCTAGGAAGACTAGGAACATAAATGCATCTTATGCTTTGCTTTAAGCACAGCTCAGAAAGGATCATATTTATTTCTTTTGAGGAGGGACAAAGACTAAGAGTGCATAGTGAAAAAGTTCTAAGAACAATTTCAACACACTATTCTTATAAATTATAATACATGTATAATGTGTGTTACTGTACTTGCTTGAGTGTGTTTCAGTTTTGCCCACTACTGCAGCTGGGAATGTCCATAATGTTAATTGTAAGTATTGCATTCACTTCTGATTTTCTCTCTTTCTGCTTTTAACAAAAGAGGAAACAACTTTGGCAGCCTTAACAGTCAGTGAAGTACTTGAATTACTACTCTAGATAGAAGCAATTTTACTGTACAGCTTGTATTATGTAAACTTTCTAACAAGATCAAGGCAGCCCATTCATAATGGTTGAGTGGATGCTGCTCAGGTGAAAACCCAGATGTACTCAAACTGTTTGATCCTGCTGAACAAGTACCTCAGTGTCCCAAGGCATTTGTACTCACTGAGAAGTGACAGAGTTTGCCTTATGATACTGCAGAGATTCTGGAGGCTTGGTAACTCATACCAAGAGAGTAAAAAATGAGAGTGAGGGTGCTCCTTCCCCATACAGCTCATCCGAGTATGTTCTGACCTCCCTCCTAGAGGCCAAGGATGTGGGTTTGGCAGAACATCATGTTCTGGAGCTGATCTCAGACCCCTCAGGTCTGCCCGTCCTATAGGCATATGCTCCACTAAGGAGGCACTTTGTTCAGTCATTCATTTTATATATTTAGACATCTGGCTTGAATACAGCATTTAGGCATTTGGCAGCTCCTGAGACCAGAAAATGTGGCATGGATTCAGAATGTTTACAAAGCCTTTTCTGAACTGGTGCCTAATTGCATTCAGCATATGCTGGTAGAAGAGATAGAGCCTTGGTTTTCAAAGCTTTCTGGAAGATGAGCAATCCCATGAACCAACAGTATAGTCGAGAAGGAAAGTGAAAAAACTTTAGTATGTCTCTGTGTCCAGAACCTGGAAATCCTTAAGATTAAATAAACATAATCATTACCAACATCAGGGCAAAACTGAGATGATCCTAAATATTTAAAAACAAATGGACAATTGATCTGGTGCAAGAATAAGTAATCTGGAAACAACATTTGTGTCCTGTCTTTCTAAATAGCATATAAAGTGGAAAACCCAGTTTAACAGTCTAACAAAAAAATAATAGTTTACTGAACATTTAATTCTCAATGGTTCAGCTACATTTTCTAATAAAGATTAAACATGCAGTATCATCAGGCTTTCTTCACACAATGCCTGCTTTCAGCCCAAGCCATTTCTCAGTATGGCATCGACATCCAGCTGTAAATTGTTTCAGAGTTACTCACTGTACACTGTTTAAATTAGTATCATAAAAGACAGGGAAGATATAGAGATGGTCATAACTTAGCCTAGGACAAGACAATTCACATCGCGCATGTGCTGCCTGCGCTGCCTAGCCTTTGCTCATTTTAACAGGGGTGGCCTTGATCCAAGCCCAATATGTGAACACCAAATCTTTTATGGGATTTTCAGAGTTAGGTCTGAATGCCATCTTGACAAGCTAAGCAAAAAATTCATGGTCTATAATAAGCTGAATTTCCAAGTAAATTTCTAGGATTTGAAAACCTAAAGAGCGGATTCATCTATAATTGTACCACTGATTCAGTAATCAGTAAAATCTAATTTGACTTTATAATTAAGTCATACGTGTTTTTGAAACACATCCAGGGATGACAAAGTCTTTAATATAGTCTGTAAATAACAATTACCCTGAATAAACATAAATTAATCAAATCTGGTGGCCACTCCCTTCTCTCAGCCACTGGCAGTCTTTGTTCTGTTTCCAAAGACTAATTAATTACTCTGCAAGAACCATGTATTCACTTAAAAACTTAATGCTATGAGGGAGTTGCCAATGCACATGCTGACAGAACAGGCAGGTTGCATTAAGCAACTTCAAAACTTCAAAATTATTTCTAAGCAAAATTCTCCTGCAATCCCTGAAAATGCGATTAGTGTGTACCAAAACCAGACTAGAGATGTATGCTAGTCATTTCCATACATCAAGATGATTAAAAGCCCTTTAATTAACGACTTTCTAAAGTGGAAGACAAAAGAAACACATGTGATCTGAAGATATAGGAATCATAAATTACAGAGCATGCAGAGCTTGCAGCTACAGCACTAAAGAAGGAGCCCTACTCTGAGATGTAGGCTACAAAGCCTGCAGAGCACTCGCTGAGTGAAAGCAGATGTAATGCTTCATAAGGGCAGAAGGCCCGAGCCTGCCTTGATCAGCTGGTCACATCTCAGACAAGCCACTGTACCTTTCCCTCCTGCAAGCGCTCTTTGGCAGTGGGGTAACAGTACAGCAAGAAAGCTCTTTTCTCCAAACCTTTGATTGCACTTAGGGAGAGCCCAGTTGCAAAGACAGAAAAAGTACATAGGCCTAAAGTGGTATTTCCGAATGGCATGAAGCTCTCCTGGAAGTGATTCTGGATTCCCAGCTCTTTCAAACATGCAAAATCTCCAGCCAAGGAATGAAGAGCTTTGTAAGACATACACTAAATATTAAACACTATACTGAACAGGATATATGAATACTAAACAATATAAAATGATTAACTGATTGCTACAGAAAGCGTTAGGTGGAAGTTTTTTTATTATTCTTCCCTGATTATATTCTAAATAAGGGAATTTCTTGCAGCGTGGTAAAAAACACACATCCATTTTTTCTTTTTTTCCTTCTTAGACCAACTGTCCACTTGAATCTGACCACTCCTAGCTCCTCCCATCTCCTTTGCTCAGGGTACCCCAACCACTGTGTTGGAGCCATTGCAGATGGCTGGAATGCATTTCAAGACATCTAAAAAGGTATAAATCTCACATCAGAAGTGCATGGGAGAGACGCATTAATTACTCTGAATCAACATCTTCTGGTAAAAAAAAATAATTTAGGCTTTTAAAATTAATATTTTAATATTAAGAAATATGATTTCTTAAAGACTTAACTCAGAGGGGAGTTGCAAAGCCTTTTATAGTGGTTAGTTCTTCATCTAGGAAAACTTCTGTAGACAACAGGTTGTCTTTTTTGTTAATAAATAGGAATAGAATTGAGAGGTCAATTCCACACGCCTTCATATGTTTCCCCTGTGAATTTCACATCTCTTTTCTTGCTGTCACAAGGAATCTTTATTCAGGTGGCTATAGTGAATAGCACTTTTCTAGTTCTCCAGCACTGTTATTTTATGTGATGGCTATAAATAAAGACAAAGGTTTAAAATCAGTGAAGCTTTTCCAAATTATCAGCCATGACTTTAGTAGGGACTCTAAAGATAAAAGTTACAAAGATTTTTTTTTTAACCACATGGAATGGTTTGAAATAAAATGTTCTGTCTCTAAGCATCTCTAAGCATTGCTGCAATCAGTAATACTTAATGACAAGTCCATTTGTAAAAATTGCAAGGAAGAAACCTGATGAATTTCCTAAACTATGCTTAAAAGGAAATACAGCACCTTTTCCTGTTGCCCATGAAGATGTTTTACCTATGGCACCAGGAGGTGGAAACTGCAAGCAATAGTGTCAATTTCCTGCCAAATCCCTAAACATACATATATACTTGTCAAAAACCCCCACAGTTTTCCATCATTGTAATACAATAAACAGCAATTCACATTTCATGCTGTAAAAGCATCAATTGCAAAACCGTACCAGTGGGTCTCAGGCTTTGCCTTATGGCAAAAACCTTAGAAATTTTTCAAGTGTGAGGGCCTGTGTATCGTTGGGAGCACTTAGCATGATTGCTGGAGCCCCAGCAATGCAGAAGGTTTGCTGTTCTTTGGAGGAATTTCTTAAGGTTCCGGTCCTGCTGGTTCACTTTGAACAAACAGTCTTATAGGAAAAGAACACACCAACTGGATTTTCCCTTCCAAAGAGCTCTCAGAATCCTCTTCAGTGTGTTTTCAATGCTCTTTTCCAAGAGTACCTTAGAAAGGCCTCTTTATTCTTCAATTTCCTGAGGAGGTTCATGTATTTGGTATAGCTCCAAAACATGCTTAGAGGGCTTCCTCCTCTTGAAAGAGTTCCTTCACCACTCGCAAAAGGTAGTAAAATTCCATTTAAAAAATCAAGGTGTAAAGGGACAGTAGCAGTGCCAAGGTGACTTCTACAACTTACAAAGCTGAAAGTCTAAAATCAGTGAAGCCTATGATCTAAAGTAAGCAAAGCAAGTGGGAGATAGTAGAACAGTAAATGAATACTGTGAATCAATTTAAGGGAATAAAAGGGGGTGGGGGGTGAGATGGGCAGAGTAATCTCCCTTTTAAATCTTAAATTGTTATGAGTTTCATGGAAAATTTATCCAAGCTCTAAGAACTTCTTACTCATTTTACTGAAGGTATGTCTACATGTAAGCAATAATTGTGGGGCTACATTGGTGTGAATTTATGTTCACTGAGGTTAAAATAGCCCCACAGAGCAAAGCAAGAACATGTTCTTCCCATCGGAAGAGCCGGGAAAGCAGAGAACATGTAAACTGCAGAGAGAGAACACGTGGTGACGTAACAGATCAGCTCCAACTGGCAGCCTGTTGAAGGAGTAAAGGAGTAAGAACTGGGAAGTTCAGTGGGGTGGCAGAAATGAGGCAGCTACAGAAACAGTACTGCACCAAATGGTTTCTTTAAACATTCTGCAAAGGTGTGAGCCGCAATACCGCTGTGCTATCATCCCTCTCCTTCCTGCCAAAGCCATGGCTGTAGCGACAGCATTGGCACAGCCTTCAGTGTGCAGCAGAGATGGGTGGCTCACACATCTTTAGAAATGTCTAAATCAATCTGGTTATAGTTGGGAGTTTTTAGAGCAAATTCCATTCATACCTGGAAAATCTGTTTCACTAGACAAAGGATCTCTATTTCTCTTTAGTTTTATATCCACATTCTTTAATAGATCCTTTTCAATTGCATTTAAACATATTTGAATTTGCATATTTAATCAAAACAATTACAATTCTAAAGTTGATCCCTCTCCTGAATATTTAATTTGTACTTCATTATAAAATGACATAACACTTCTTCATTAAAAGTGTTTCTTTTTATCTCTTTAATCACTAAATGTTCTTTTCATGTTGTGGAAGCTTAATCTAATAAAAATTAAACCCTACATGATGCTAAGCAGTTTATTAGCATGTACTGCATTCATTAAATTTACACGGATCATGCAGTTTCTCCAAGAACTCACATGCCATCATTTCATTTGCGCTGCAAGCAAACCTTCTTAATAATTAAGTGATTTCTCAAAGGGCTGAAGTAATTTCTAGTTTCTGTGAAGTCTGCAAATAACAAAATTTGAAGAACTCATTAAAGATGCCCCGAAGATAAAAAAAAATAGCCAGTGTGAATTAACTGTTATGGTGGATACAAACAAATAGTCACCAATATCTTTAAAATATATTTTGTGGAACAATTTAATGCAGTATTTGTGAATCTTGTTAACCTTTGTCATTCATCACTTACTGATAACCAATAGTGAGCTCGACGCTTTACAGGCAAGTATGAATAAACCATTTTTATTCAATACCATGATCTAAGTCTGTGATCCTTTTGGGTCTGCGTTTTTATTTTGCTATTTTTACAGGTGACTGCAGAAAGGACAGGCAGAATTATCAGAAACAAAGATCACTGAGAGCAGCATTCATGTCTCCAGTAGCAATCAGTGGGGTTTGGATTGCACCCTGAAAGGTTTTGGATTGTCATGTACATTTGAGTATCTGTCTCTGTAAACCCAGAAACTATACGCACTGGATGAAACATGTATTTAGGTCATATCTCTACTGAAGTCAGATTATCTTCACTAAATAATTGCAATAGTGACAATAAGTCACAATAAATCCTCAAATTCAGCCAGAAACCATGCACAGCTTTTCTTATTCCACTGGTCTCAAATTCCACTCAAATCTCAAATCTCATTTAAGAAGTCCACCCAAATAGGTAGAATTAAACACAGAATTTTGGCCTGAGTAACATCAATTTGGGATTAGAAAAATCAGAATATAGGTGGACAGGAAGAAAAAGAAAATACACTGCTTAGTGAAGCTATAATTATGTTTTACTCCCTGCTTCTAGATGCTGAATGGTCTTCAAAAGAGAATCATGCAACTGGCATGTAGCCCTGCAGAGTGGGAGAATAGGGTGTAATTTAATTTCCAAGAGGTGACTGCCTATAGTCACAGTTCAGAACAGTATGCATAGAGAAAAAGAATGAAAAAGAGAGTTTTTAAAAATTATTTCATAAGTTTTACTGAAAACCTGTGAGGTTTCTGAAGACTATTCTACTTCACATCATCATATAAGGCCATCATACTTTCAGGTAATCTATTTGTTTGCAAGAATAATTTTTTTCCATAACGAAGCTGATAATCTTAATGTGAAACTGTAAGCAACCTACAAAAACACACTGCCACAATCTAAAATATTTTTTAAAAGGAAATAAAAGGCTTTAACATAACTAGAGCTGCTTTCAGTTTTTAAAATAAAAATTACCCATTAAATCTTACTTTTGAAGTTGCCATTAATAGGCAACTTCAAAAAAACCTCATAGGCCTCATTTTACATGAATTGTGCTGTGTGAAAATACTCTCTCAATGCATTGTGTGAAAGTACTCTCATTGAAAAAGTAACATATGAAAAGATTCTTCCCATGTTAAATTATCAGTAGTTTCCTTCCTCTTTTAGCTGATTGCTTCATTATGTACTTTTAAAATTGTTTCGTTCTGCAGGGATTAATTTTGCAGGTATCTTCATGAGATGTGAAACTTTTACAATGCATTGTTAAAGTATGTATGTTGTGTTGCTGGTTTACAATTGCAGGAACTCCTCTATGCCTTGTGTTACTAGGAGATAACATGCTTCAAGGGTCACCGAAGGCATACAGCTTCATTCAGTTCTCTTTCAAATGTGTCCATCATCGTTAGGCACAGCAAGTAACTGATGCATAAATCACTACATCACCGAGTTTAAATCATGAATAGGTAGTAAAATAAATCACTTTTCATCTTAAAAGGAAAAAACCCAGCAAACTGAATTACCAGATCACCACTGGTTTAGTATTCATGGAGCAACTCAGTGCACTTTCCATCTTGTATTTTTTACCTTTCTGTCCCTTACCACAGCTCTACTTAGCCTCATCAGTCTTGTTAAATGTGCACTAATCCTAAAGACTTGACCAGTACCAGAACACCAAGCTAAAAATATCATAGCGTAGCATAGGCGTATTTTCAGTTGGAAGGGACCTAGAACGATCATCTAGCCCAACTGCCTGACCAATTCAGGACTCGCCAAAAGTTACAGCAGCATATTAAGAGCATTGTCCAAATGCCTCTTAAACCATGACAGGCTTGGGGCATCATCTACCTTTCTAGGAAACCTATTCCAGTGTTTGACACACTCTCGGTAAAGAAATGCTTCCTGATGTCTGAACCTTCTCTAGCACATTTTTGAACCATTTTCACGTGCCCTATCACTGGACACAAGAGCTCAGCACCCCCCCTCTCCACTTTGCCTCCTCAGGAAGCTGGAAAGAGCAATAAGGTCACACCTCAGCCTCCTTTTCTCAAAGATAACCTCAAAGCCCTTAGCCACTCATCACAGGACATTCAGCTGATACAGCTGGTCTCTTACAAATGGAAAGTCACATTCCCACAGTCGTGGTTCTCTCACTCAGGGGACCAGGCAGCCCAAAGTCTATCAGCATTATTAAAAATTGAGACAAAAAAAGGCACTAAATGCCTCTGCTTTTTCATCATCCCTGTTAGTCAGATGACCATCTTCAACAAGTATCTTTCCAATGTTTTCTTTAGGCTTCATCTTACTATTAACATACATTAAAAAGCCGTTCTTGTTACCTGAAACAACACTGGCCAGTTTCAACTCTAGTTGAGCTTTGGCCTTTTGCATCTTCTCCCTGCATATACAAACCAAAGCTCTGTGATCTTCCAGTGAAGACTGATCTTGCTTCCAGGGATCTTTTTTTCTTTTTTTTTACCTCATGAACTCCAATAAGGAGTTCCCTGTTCAGCCAAGCTGGTCTTTTGCTCACTTGACTTAGGACACAAGGTGCTGTGACAAATGTAAGGGTATGTGGCCTTTGAAGCTTTGACCCAAACATGCTGATTCCATCCTGGTGAGTCCATCCCAGTCATCTACTCAATTCTGTTACACCACAACAATCTCTTGCTCTCTCACACTGGTCTTCCTCTAATTTTTGTTAGATGACTAAATCAGACTTGCAGTACTGAAAACTCTCAATGAAAATAAATTCTAGAGAAATCTCCCCTCAGTATAACATTAAAACAAATATGGAATCTTTACAGACTAGGCTATGAAGAATTGTAATACCAGAAGCTACAATAGCATTGCCACCAGGCAGTGACTTAAAGTGCAGAAAGACATCAAACGTAAGGCTATCTTAAAATAATGCAGTAATTAGTTTGCATCTCGCCTGAGTCCACTGATTTGTAAATGCAATATTGATTTAAACTGGTTTGCTTCTTTCTATACCACTTTAAACATTAATTTCCTCTCATCAAAATGTCTATCTTACTGCCCAGTTGGCAACATGCAATATCTGTGAGAAATCTCCAAGTGCATCATCCTCCTACTTGTAGGGAATAGTGATACCACGTGTTACTTTACTGAAACCTTACTTTACTTTCCTGAAAGAGTGGCCAGGCACTGGAACAGCCTGCCCAGGGAGGTGGTTCAGTCACCATCCCTGTAGGTATTTAAGAAACGTGTAGATGCGGCACTTCAGAGCATGCTCTAGTGGCTGAGATTGTAGGGGCTTTTTGTGTGTGTATAGTTGGATGCAGTGATGTCAGAGGTCCTTTCCAACCCTGAAAATTCTGGGATTCTGTGTTTGCTGATGCTGTATCAATCATTTGCTTTCCTGTGGGAGCAGCTAATAAAATGTTCTCTCTCCAGAAAGAGCATAAACACAAAAATGATTCACTGGTAATGTTGTCTGTATAATTGCACATGCTGTAGCTGCAGGTTACCTGCTGAGGCATTTGTGGGCAAAAGGGGGAGAAAAAACAATTACTCCACTACAGGTTTGATACAAAACCAGAACATGCCACAGTTTCTGTTGATATCATAACTGACACCCATTTGGAAGCATGACAAGTTACTTATTTTATTCTCAACGGAGGTTTGTTTTGGTTTGTTTTTTCTTTCTGCTGGAATTATTACTCTGTAACTAGAGAATTATAGTCTGTGTCATCTTGGGATTCAGGTTGTTAACACAGTGAAGTACTTTGCAAAACAAAACTAACTGTAGCAGTAATTCTCATCACACTGAGAAGCCACTACTGGTTGCACAGGTTTCTAGACAAGTACTTGCATCATACTTACACTGCCAAGGAATTATTCTTATCTTGGTGAAAGTGTGGGCTACAAAAAGCATTGGCTACATCTTGTAAATCTGTACAATTTTTTCTTGTAGAGTTGTCTAGAAATTGTATCTTCTGAATTCACAAAATAGATAAAAATAAACATCTCTATTTAAAGCCTTAATGGAAATTAAAGAGAAACCACTATCTTAGAAAAAAAGTTTAGAAAAAATGTTATCTAAAAGCAGCAGCTAAGAATACTCTTATTCTTGTACTTCTCAGCTCTTCCCTTTGCACATCATCCCCTAATACTGTTGAACAGCACCAGTGACCATACACCAAGGAGTTTTCTCTACAGCAAATAATTCCCTAGTGGGAAGAGCTATGGCCTACTTATGAACATCACCTTACAAGCACGGCTGTAAAACCACAGCAAGTGATGATAGCTGCAATTGCAAGAAAGGAGAACATCTAGATTCATTTTCCTGAAAGGAATTTAGGGAAGAACTATTTTGCTCAGTGGAGTACCATGAAAGGGGATTCAGCAGCAAGGACAAAAAGAGACGCTATGCACACATGACACATCCCACTGCTCACTCACTGTGCAAACAGTCCAACAATACAGCAGCCTGCTGAGAAATCCTCTCACTTTCATTGTGCCTTCCCAGCCATTTCTACCTCTTGGCACATCAGCCTCTCAGTTTTCCTAACACAACCGTCTGTGAAGCAGCATGGTAAGTCACAAACTGATTAACATTAAAATTAACCCTACATTTTAAAAAAAAGTTACAACATAAAGGTTTACTTCTGATCTGAAGGTGTTCTGAGACAGTGGGTATGGGGCAGCCATTCAACTATGCTGGCAGAGCCAAAATACTGGCCAGAACAAGAGTATGGCAAGGAGAAGAAGGATTCCTCTAGTTCTCCGCCAACAGAATAAGCATCAGTTTCATGTAAGTTTTATAGAGAAACCTGCCAGACTAACAGGAAATGAAACACATATATTTATTATAGCCTTACTTTATTGCAAATACAACTAATTTCACTATGGCAATATACTGTATAAAAGTAGTGTGCCATAGTCTTACGTTATACCAACTATAAGTGTAATTTTTCTCCTGGGTCAGCTGATGTGAAGTCTTCCTACATCATTTAATGGGAGCAAGATCTGTTCCTTTTCCCTTGAAGAGCTATTACCTTCTAACAAAATCTCCTCTTACCCATTTAACAGGGCCATCATATCCCTGCGAACACCAATTCAACTGCAAACACAAAGTCTTTGTGACATATTTAATTACCCCAAGATAAAGCCTGAGCTTACATTCCCTTGACTCTGATGCTGACTTAGTCTATGATCTAAGGCAAATCACTGACTATTTGTTCGGGCATTCCTAGAAGGTCCACAAACAACTTTGCAGTAAAAGATATTTGGAAGCTTTATCAAACATGTAGTCTCCTTTAAAAGACAAAATGATTGCTACAGGTTTGCTCTTGATAGAAGATCTTCCACAGGCTTCAGTAGGAATTGGAATAAACCTTTAAGAAGCCTAATGAAAATTAGAGTTGAACCATCTAACACAGGATCTAATTGATTGCAATGGATTTGTAGTACTCTGTAACTACAAGTTCTGCTTATGCAAGCACAACCCAGAAGCAGAGCCCAAATAACAGTGAGAAATGCCAGCCTTACACTCAATTTTGTTTTCACTATAAGGCAGTTACCAATACAGTTCCTATTTGATCTCTTGGATAAGCGATGTGATTCCAGTTTGCCCTCCAAATATAATCTGGTCCCTTAAAAGCACACTTCANGTGTCCGAGCTGCTCAAAAAGGATGCTGTCAAATCTTGCATCAACCCGTCTGCCTTTATTTGCTTATGGAGCAAATAAATAGCTTTGCAAGAAAATATTTGCTTGAGGAGAAAATACAGCGGTCCTTCTAAGATTCAAAATGCATTCATATTTTGAACCCATCTGTCATCTTCTAGCTCAAGGCAACAGAACTCTATTAATATTTATTTAATAATATATGCTTAATATTTTACAAATGTTATTACAAAGCCACAGACAAGAGTAAAAACCTTGGAAGTTAAAATAGCTTAAAATAAATAAACCAAATTAGAGACAAATAGATCTGAGCAGAGAAAATAATTCATCAGAGTCAAGAGGATAATCCTCCAATCAAAGACCTGTTTTCTGTGGCTTGTTAGGGTTTACCCACAATGGATGCTTCAGATACAGGCTTCCAATAGCTGGGGATTTTCTTGCACTCACGTTATACAAATAACTACATATTTGCACAGATGATGTGGTGACAAAAATACCTCCTGGGAAAGGATACTGGGATAAGTCTCCACTTCATCAGGATGTAATACCTGTCCCTGCACAGTGAATATCCCAGCAGTTCAGCTGAAAACAAACCATTTCAAAATTTTTAGAAGACACAGTAATGATTTCTCCTTTATAATGAAATCGTAAATAGGTAGACTTTACTTCTCAGAACCTTCTCGGCTGGGAGATTAAATCTTATCTCACATCACTGAAGATGCAGTTGCTAACAAAGCAAATAAGAGAATAAGGCTTTGACTCTGTGCATAGGCACAGAGACCATGATTTACCCAGTCCTGTCATCACATGATGCTCCAGCATATGAGTTTGGCTCACAGTATTGTTACATCCTCTGGAACAAGATTATAGGGACGCAGGACCATGCTCTACTTAGCATGTTTAAGAAAATAGGTAGCTCAAATTATCCTAACCCTCCTGCTATTTCTGTAGCTGAAAATGACCTCTCCTGTTCTTATACATGCTTGCTCTTACACACTTATGCATTAAATTTCCCAATACAGAATTGACTTCCAGTGCCTAAACACCGCTAAGAATGGGAAGAGGCCGAGTGAAATTTGCTTAGAAACTCAAACCATGAAAAAAATCAAAGAAATTGATATGATTAGTTATCAACTCCATCATATCACAGAATGCAATACACAGCATATTACTTCTTGCCTAGGCGGGATACCAGGTCAGTTTGGGCACACAGAGTCTGCTTCTCCACCTTTACATGATAGTGCATATCACACAGCAGAATACTGGAGGAACCTTGATACTTCTTAAAAAAGGAAAATGGCAATGAAAGAAGAAGCACGGTGAGCAATACCTAGTCATGGACTGGAGAGTATTATTTTTAAAATTGGAACATTATTTATTACACTAATACTATAATTACAATGTAGTTTTGTAGAACAATTACTGTCTTTATTAAGTGATTAATCTTATGCCTCACAGTTGAAAGCAACATAAGTAATCTAGAGACAACGATTTGGTGCTGCAGAGACGAAAAAGTAGTTCATCAGTGGAGACAGACCATCTGGCCTAAAATCACCTGCTGAATACAATTTTCCATGTACCTCTGTCTAAACAAAATGAGAGGCAGCCCCTGGGAGCTGGACCTCTAGGGCCAACTGCACCTGAATGACACGGCAGCCCACCATAATATGAGAGCACATCTGAAGTAGCCACCTGCCAATATGCAGTGTATGGCCCCAGGTGTGTGCCAGAAGCAGGTGGCTGAGGGAAGGAACTTGTTTTTTCAAGCTTAACATCTGTAGAAATAAAACTGTGCTTCCTAGAAGCTCTAATATTGCACTGTACATTTATATTCATCCTGGTATTATCTGGGATATGCTGAGAGTTGTGAGAAGAGTTGGTAATAAACTGCTGAAAAATCTATTCATTACAGCTCAGTAATTTGTTTTGATACAGCATGGAACACAGATCCAAGTCAGGATAAAGTTAGATGAGGCAGCATACATTATGCTACCTTGCACACTACAATCTGTTACAGATGAAAGTATTTTATATAGGTCAGGCACTGCTTCCCTGGAGACAGACAAAAAGCCATAAGGAAATCAGAGGGTCTTATTCTAGTGATCTAGTCTACTCCAAATTTTCAATTAGGCAGAGATTTGTGTCTCTCTGGTCATGTCTATGAAAAGTACTCTTCCCAATCAACTTCTGCATGGCTAAGTATAGCAGACTGGACAGCATATATCTCATGATGCAAAACCAGGTAAAACTCCTCACACTTACAAGGAGACAATAGTCTCAATGTCAGTTGAAAAAAGAAAAGAAAAATCAAAGTGACACTAATTTTAAACTTATCATAACACTGAGCTGCACGATCAGTTTTCAGGAAGAGGAGGCAGCTCTCTGGCCCTCACAGTGAGGAGAATGGCCTTATTAAAAGAAACTGTCTTGCAGTTCTTTCTGCCTTTCCTTAGAACTGTGCTCTAATATAACTGAGAAAGGACCTACCCTTCAGTCTTGCTGCAACACTTTATCTCTGATAGGTAGGAGAAAAAGAATTTCAGGAAATGAGAAGCAAAACTGAGTATTCTCACAGCTGAGTATTCCTTATTTTTGTAATTTTTTTTTTTTTTTTTTTTTGCTATTGTGTAACAGTATGCTTTTGTTCTGGCAACCGTAAAGCACAAAACACAACCTTCCACTAACTCTTCATAACAGAATTCAGAGTTTAATTTTCTAACACACACCATACCAATTTTCATTACCACCTATACATCTAAGAATTTCTCTTTTATCAAAAACTTGAAAGATTCTGAAACAGATCAGCACTGTATTTTTGGAATAGTATTTAGCTGTGAAGAGATACAGAAAGAAGTACACAAATCACACTCAGTACTGCATCTGGTAAACAGATGAAGAGTGTATGATGAAAGAAAATACGTGCACTTATGTACTTTATTGATATCTTAATTCCCCTCCAGAGAGAAGGAAGCATAAATGCCTATATATTCCTGTTTGCTCCACAGTGATTTTCCTGATTTAAATAAACCAAGTAATCTAGAAAGGCTTTGCCCATTACATCTATGAGAAACTATCCTCCTTATTGAGTCTGAGATCACAGACAAGCAGGAAGTTTTGAGTATCATTAATGCAGAATTCTAGCATTGTTACATGAACAAAAGAATAGCACATTTTGTATTTCTATCTTATCTCTGATAAATTCTTTGAAAAGATATAGGAGCTTTTGCTTTTGTTTTTTCCCCTCCCTCCTCAAATACAATTTACACTACTGCAAAGCTGTGGATCTCCTTTGCACACCATCATCCATATATTTTTGACTGTTTCCCTCCCCCCTGCCCCACATTAAGAAACAAGCTGTATTTTAAATGCAAGCCACCAGTGTTGGTTGGTTATGTCCTTACCCTGATTCCCAGCTCTACATTCTCTCCTCCATATACTTCCATGCCTTCATCCAGTAAGCCAATCTCTTGGAAATACTCTCTATCTACTATGAAGCATCCAATCAATGCAGGACTCCTGGAAGAATGAAGCAGCAGCAACCACAATTAACAGATAGAATATGAACAATTTTATTATTCAGAAGTAGTTTATAATTGCTGTGCCAAATGGTGTGTCAAGACAGATTCTTAGGGAGGTTTTTCTCAAGCAGATTAATCTATGAGGAAAGGTACCCTGTGGCAGTACAAGAGGAAACGGGTACAACTTGTACACAGGAAATTCCATTGAAACATGAGGAGGAAATTGTTTACTTTGAGGGTTGCAGAGCACTGGAACAGGCTGCTCAGAAGGGTGGTGGAGTCTCTGTCACTGCAGACATTCAAAACCCACCTGGACACATTCCTGTACCACTTGCTGTGGGTGGACCTGCTTTGGCAGGGGGGTTGGACTAGACGACCTCCAGAGGTCCCTTCCAACCCCATATCATTCTGTGATTCCATGATCTGGCTTTGTCTTCTCGTGTTCTTGCTTATATGGTGAAATAATCACCATTGAAGGAAAATAGACTCAAAATGATTGGACATACTTATTCATCAGAGCAGGTGGGATTTCAGTGCTAGTAATACTAGATCCAGGAGCCCCAATTTTGTTTCTGAGGCACCAGCCCTTCTAGTCTCTGTCCCTGCTAAGTCCTCAGGTTTCTTGTCTGTGAAAATTAACAAGGATACCCAATAATGCAGTTCTGTGTTTAGTCAGAAGCTAGGTTCTACAGCTAGAAAAACTTGTGTCTGTAAGTTCATAATAGAAACTTTCAGGTCAGGTTTGGCAATACAGCATCAAGAAATGTTGGCCCCTACCAGCAGACTTACCACTTGACCTTACTACTGCCCTTACCAGCACTGTAATACTAGTCCATTGTCCTGAGCCAAATTTAAACAATTCTTTACAATTCAACAATATCTTTACCAAATTGGGAAACTCTATTTATGTCATGACCTGAACTAGCCAATTTCTACTATGCACAGCCAATCTTAAGAAGGTAAGAGTCCATGCCCAGAGAGTATAATTTTACTTTTTTAGATACAGTGAAGGGTAATACAGAGTAATTTAGCCTTTTCATTTTTCTCCTACCTTACAATTCACAATAGCAAGAAATAAAAATGTCTTTTTCTGATTATTATGCTGGCATCAGAAACTCTCCTAACAATTCAATATTAATTAACAGAACAGGGGAAATCACCCTGCATTTACTGGGAACATTCAAGCTGCAATAAGAGTAGACATCTGCTTTCAGATTATAGAATCATAGAATCATAGAATAGAATCCTATAGATTATAGGATGTGTTAATCACAAATTGTACAATTCTACAGTAATCTATGTATTTATGTCTTTAACTTGACGGGCTATAGCACCCACTTTATACCAATGAAAGACTGTTTCTGACCTATTTATTAATGAAGAGAACAGCAGTTAACATCACTTCAAAAATCATGCTTCTTTCATCACAAAGTACTCTTGCTTTTGGTGTTGTTTTAAAGTATGTTTCTTTTCATTATATGTACCTGTTTCCTTTTGTTATAATGCTGGAAGCATACTGGAGGCATGACAGAAGCCATCAATCAATACATGTGGCTTTTTTGTTTGTTTTAATTATCCAGCACACACATACAGTGCTTTGCACTGAATAAAAGATGCAAGGGAAAGGGCTAGGGAACAAACCTAAACATCCAATATTCATAAAGGACATTCACTCCACAATCCTCACATCGACCAGAGTTTTGGGGTAAAATGGAAAAGTAGATTTGCTCTTTATTCTGAGTTTAAATACTTTACATTTAAAAAGTCATCATAATTAATACAGAAGGTTTGCCTCTCCGGGGCTCAAAAGAATATTTCAAAACATTTTTATAATGTTAATAGCCTTTATTAATACTGAGAACCATTTCTAATGGTGTGGAAATTTCCACACTTTTTTACCTATGGCTGTGGCAAACCTTTTTCATTTTTCATCTATTTTCATCTCCTACTTTCCAATGCTGAGTCCTGTACTATTGAACAGTACCTGGGTCAGTGCAGTTCAGATTGTCTAAACTGATAATTGCCAAAAAAAGTTGTCTGCCTGAAAAAACAGAACCACCGGATGAAAGTTTCCCTTTCCATTGACTGCATGAAAACTGATCAGTAGTGATGATCCCCTCATGCTGCCACTGCTATTTAAGGTTCTGCTTTGTAGGTGGTGAAAACAGTCTACTTTCTTTCTGCAGAGAGCTAGAGTCTAGGCACCAGTGACCTCCTTGGTATGAATGCATCACTAGAAGAAAGGCCTGGAATCTTAGCAGAGCTGCTGAGAGGATTCAGAGGCAACTACTCCTCTCCCCAAGATAAGGGTATTGTTCTGTACCAGCCTAACAATACTCTGGACAGGATAAGAAAGTACAGAGCCAGATTGTACCAAAGCAGGGATCTGAGTCATTGTTCACACACATCAGTGGACCGGCATTAACTCCTAGGGCATAACACAGCTGTAAAGCTGTGTGACAGTATTATAAAGAATGCAGCTGTTGGATAATTCTGTTTATATAATGCATTTGTAAAGAAAATTCTGTTTCTGGCCCCTTACCACTAAATTAGCAGATAAGGCATTTGGAGAAAGCAGCACTAGCTGGGCAGTCAGGTCTACTATTTCATTCAGCGATGGGTTTTGCCCCATGCTAATAACAAGGAAACCTATTTGAGAAGATCTACTGAAAACAACAGTTTTCTTCATGTGTAGGGACATAGAGTTCAAGGACAAAAGCTGAAGTGGACAGCTCAAAGACATTTAAGTAATTTAACATCACAATCAGTAAAACCTATTACATAGCTAAGACCACTCACCATCTGTCATATTTAAATGAGCATTGCCAGTGACACACTACTCTAGGTCACAGTTGCACGCTACCTTATTGGAGCAGTTGTGTTCTCCAGTTTCCACCAAGACTTAGGAGGGTTCAGATATCGGCACCATAGCTCCCAGTCAAACCCCTGTGCTGAGAGGGGATACTCCTCTATTTCAAAATTATCATACTTAATGTTATCAAATGATGGAGAAATTACTCTTTTTCTGTTCTCTTTTATCCTAGTGAGCACTGGTTCAGCCCTAAAAAAAAAAGAAAAAAGTGTTATGGCCATGTCAGTAGGAGCCTAGCACTGATGGAAATCGCAGCTTACGCTGTGTATTTCAGAAAGGGCAAAGTCTATAGCTATCATCCATTCAGAGCTCCCTTTGCTTTGCAATGGGAGTTTTGACAGAGCTGGATCTGCCCCAAAATAACACACTGCAATATTTTATCTAGGATGCCCTTTTGTTAACCTTGATGTTAGCTGGTGAATGGAAGAAATTAGTATCTGCATATCATAGAGCATTTACATCCCTGCTACCAAATAATGATAACTTCAGGCTGTTGATATTATCAAGGATTTCAAGATCAGAGCTAATAATAGATCTATCCTAGGGACAGAAGCTCCTGACTTTTTACCACCGTTTTCACTCATGAAAAGCAGAGATATTAAATCCAGACCAAACAAGTTAAAACACGTGGTTTTAGTCATGTGCTATGTTTCCACAGAGCAGCAACCTCAGTGCCAAAATGACACTTCTTTGTTTACACTGTAGAATATAAAAGAAACATAACATTTTTTAATTCAAAGAAGATAAAAATGCCCCTCTGGGCAAAGGGCTACATTATTGGAGGAAGTTTTTATCATGCAGTTTTCCAATATAGTTTAAATACATCAGGCCAGCAGATAACTCACACTGTAAAAATGGATCTACATTATGTTACATGGCACGAACATGGTTTTCATGCTTATGTCCATGATCATGTCTGAATCTTCATTAAAAATATCAGAATGCTAATTCACCCGCAATATGCAAGAGAAACACTATTCAGTAATTTATAAACAGTGCTTAGAAAAGGTGCCTTGGTCAGCAAAATTCAAGGAGACACATACCATCCCACATTAAATTCCACATGGGCATCAAAGAGAGCAACTACTGGTGCAGTGGCTACTCTCCATCCACTAACACGAGATCGAATCAGTCCCTCTTGTTTGCTGTGTCGAACCATCTTGATGAAACCAGGTTTATGGGCATTCACTTCATCAACATATTTTTTTAGTTTCTCCTTGAGTTCTTCTGTGGAAAGGAAAAAATTAAAGGTTAATCAACTTGACAAGATGGAAAAACCTGTTCTTTCAGGAAAACAGGAGTCTTCATACATGGAAATACTCCGTTTTGATTTCAGTACTAAGAATTCTCAGTCAAGCCCTAAAGGAGGCAAATAAAAAGAAGGACCATAAATTACATAGTAATAAAAAATTCCAAGTCATACTTAGTCTACATGACTGACATCAGAATCCTGTCACTGTTTAATACTAACATGCCACAAAATGAAGCACTCTACCATGAAGTATATATAGTGCATATTACATTACTGTAGCAACAAACAAGGTAACTATCTTATATTTCCAGAAAAATATGCTCAAGTACTGTCTATGAACTTTATTGATATTTCCAGGAAAAACAGGTAAGAATGAAATTAATTATTTCTCTTTCTTCTATTTTTCGTTTTAAACTTCAACAGCTCTTTTCTATCTCCACTAAAAAGTTCCATGATTTCTGCTCTTTTCTCAGGAGAACAAAGACCAATGAAAGTACTGGAGGAGAATAATTCCTAGTTAAAACATGGTAACTTTTTAATCAACAGCTATCATATCTCCAGTTTGAAGACCATTACATGAGAAAATCCAGTAAAGCTCAAATATGCTGTTCAGTACTTTTGCTAACTGAAAACATTACTCACAACTGTTCCTATGTTCTATTTATGCTATGGTACCACTCAGAATTCCCTTAGTGTTATTAAATTCCCTTTCTTCCTGATCCCTCCACAAATCCAGGAATGTTTTTGCTGTGATGCAGAATAATGTTCCTATGGTTACAACGCTAAACTGGATATCGTCAGATCTGCATTAAAAGCTCAATGCTGCCTAGCCTTCTCTGTGAAATCCTGAGTAAGCCACTTAACTTCTCCATAATCAATTCCCCTTCTTTTCAGTCTATCTGGACTTTAAACTCTAGAGAGCAGGAGTTTTCTTTTTCCCTGCATTTGTCCAGTACCTGTGGCCCTAGGCCACAGAGCTGAGGGGAAGTCACATCAGATAGGGGATGGCAGCAGAGCCCCGCAGGGGAAAGAGCAGCACCCAGTGTGGGTGGGAGTGCAACTCCCGTTATGCTGACTGGCACAAATTGCTTCCCAATAAAATATAAGATTTTTCTTTAAAACCTAACAAATGGGACTTTCTCTTCCACTCTTTTGCTGGCATTACTGGTGCAAACTGTTCCTAGCAAGGTATCAGCGGGACATTTCTGTGATAAGCCTGGGTAGCCTCTCAAAATGATAAGCCAACCACTCTGGGAACTGGTCGTCTCAAATAGATCTGGACAACAAGCACACTAGAATGGTTAATGCATCAGACATTTAAAAGTAAGCACACTATTAACGACACTAAATGTCCTTGGAAAGGAGGCAGAGATGTCAGCCTTAGGCTGACAGAGCTGTTTCACAAGAGGTCCTCAAACCTAAAGACTGTTGCAATCCATATGATCTTAGTGGACCTACTTCTCTGAGGATATGAAGGAAAGGACAAGATAGTCAAGTACAAAGACTCCTTAAATTTACCCCTCTTTGTAAAGAGTCTCATATAGCCACCAGGCACAATGTTCTTACAGCGGATTCCACCTATATTGCAGGACTGTGCATACCACATGCCTTTGAGCAATTTAACTCTCTCCATGGAAGGGAGAGAAAACCAAAGAAAAGTGCTGATTACTTACAGTTTTTCATAAAGAACAAGAATTACCAAGAAATAATCTGATGATGATGTGCATCACCGTACTTCAACTACAGACATATTTTAGGAATGGACTCACTATATTCCTAGAATTTTTCCCATTATATTGCCAAAATCTATTTGTATTGTTTATCTGTGACTGCATTGCTTTTAATGAACAACATGAGGCATTAACACACAGAGCACAGAGCACTATTATACTTTGTATCATATTTGCTGCACATTTGGTCAATACACTTTTTTCCACTTATGAAGTCAAAAAATCATATTCAGGTTTTCTATCATGCTTGTGCAAAGCCACGTATTTGTACTGGTCATCCCCCAACACACAGATTTGTAGCAAGCACAAAACTACCAAACCAACCTCTATCTAAGAGCACTTCAAAATCAGAAGATGACATTTATGTTACCAAAATTGCGCCCATACATAAATCATGCAAAACAGTTCTCTATTCCCAAGATTTAACATTGTGGAGCGTGAATATCAAAACATGAAGATCAAAGTTTTGTTCTCAATGTGAGTGGCTGCTCATAGTTTTGCAATGCCAGAAAGCTTTATTTGCCCAAAAAATGCAGCACCACCACTGAGTATAAAATACATAACATGGCAATCCCAAGCACAAATAAAGGTTGGGTGGAGAATGGCTGGAGAGCAGCCCTGAGGAGAAGGACTTGGGAGTCCTTGTGGATGAGACGCTCAACATGAGCCAGCAGAGAGCAGTGGCAGCCCAGAAAGCCAACCGCATCCTGGGCTGCATCACAAGAAGCATGGACAGCAGGTCGTGGGAGGTAATTGTACTCTGCGCTCACGAGACCCCACCGGAATACTGTGTCCAGCTCTGGAGTCCTCAGCACAAGAAGGGCATGGACCTGTTGGAAGGGGTCCAGTGGAGGGCCATGAAGATGATCAGGGGGATGGAGCACCTGTCCGATGAAGACAGGCTGAGAGAGATCAGGTGGTTCAGCCTGGAGAAGGCTCTGGGGAGACCCTATAGCAGCCTTCTAGTATCTGAAGAGAGCCTATAGGAGAGCTGGAGAGGGACTTTTTGTCAGGAATTGTAGTGACAGGACAAGGGGTAACAGCTTTAAATTAAAAGAGGGGAGATTCAGATTAGATACCAGAAGGAAATTCTTTACTGTGAGGGGGGTGAGGTGCTGGAACAGGTTGCACAGACAAGCTGTGAAAGCCCCATACCTGGGAGTGTTCAAGGCCACACTGGATGGGTCTTTGAACAACCTGCTCAGTGGGAGGTGTCCCTGCCAATGGCAGGTGGGTTGGAACTTGATGATCTTTAAGGTCCCTTCCAACTCTAACCATTCCATCATTCTATGATTCTATGACATAAAAGGAAAGCTGACTCCAATCAAGGAACAGAAAATCGGTATCCTTGATACAGTCACTGTTTTCTCCATCACCTTTGTTTTCTGTAGTGGGTAACTCTCACACCTGTCATAAACTTTTCCTAATGGGGACTGAGAATCTGTAAGCTTGAGTAACCACAAAATCTTTTTCATAGCTAGGTGTAGTATGGAAGTAGGTGGAAATGGAACAGAACCCCAATCTTGGCTTGCCACCAGCATGACTTCAGATGCACATTACAGCTGTGACATTTACTAGGCAGCACATACCTCTATATTTCTGGTTATGCTGCAGATTTTTGCAAATGAAATGGCCCAAAGAATTCTCAGGGGAACTTTGCAGGCTTACCCATGATCAATGAGCATGGAGGAATCCTTCCCGGGACTTCACTGTCAGCCTCAGGAGGCTGAGGAAATTGCTGTGTTTTACATAATCTTCAATAGTGGCCCACAAGCAGTGACTTACTCTGTGGCATGTCCACAGTAGACAAAGCAGTATTTTGCAGTCAGGCATTTTCTTGCCTTTATTATTTAAAACAGATTAGCCTTCCTTTGCAAAGGCAGAGTGCTGAGCAGAGCATTTTATGCACCCTTTGTCTTACAAAGCCTATTGGGCAGACTCTCCCAGAAGATAAGTCTACTAAAGAAATGTATCATTTTCACTCAGACACAGGACACAGCACTCATGTAAATGAAGCTAAAAAAAGTCACTATTTTAGGAAGAATGTTAAAGATGCCCAAGAAGGACACTTAAGTCAGGATTTTTCATGCATTCCATGTTTTCCTGAGTTTTACATGAGAAATCTGAGTTCAATTGTCTTTGACAGTTTTAGAACACCCTGCCCAACTGGACTGAATGATGGGACTCACCCCCTAGAACCAATACACTTTGTGATGGCACTGATGGTCTTCAGCAACATATTTTTAACACATGCTCTGCTTTTTTCCACTTCAGATATGTTGCCTGAATAATAAACAGTCTTTTTCATTAATTATTGTGCTTCACTGCTTTATGCCACCATAGGGAGAAGAAAGGGAATGAGCAAATGTGTCATCTTCAATACACTGTTGATTTGGTTTCTAATTATGGAAATAAACAGGCTTATAAAGATAGATGTGTTTGCCTTTCAGTGCAGAATCTCTCAAATAAGGACCCGATTTGATTAAGCTGAATGAGTATCTACAACTGGAGAGAAAGAACAGCCATATACAGAAAGGGAAAATGGTGCCTATCTGGTACTTGGAAATGCTGCACTCTACCACCTGTCTCTATATGGTACAGATGTCTGGAGAGTACAGCCCAACTCTCCTCATAAATGCAAAGAACATAATTCATGTGCCATAATTATGTTTAATATTAACATAATTAAGTTCTAATACTTCTAAGAGGTTGTTTGCTTGTTTTTAAAGATTTCACAAAGATTTTGTCAAGTTTCTGTATTTAGCACAACAAAGCAGTGCTAATGTATTCATGCAACTTTGCCTTCATAGGAAAGGGCAGAAGCAGGGCAGGACGGAGGCAGGGGGCAAAAGGAGTCAGAAGACGTCAGCCATCCCACAGCTACATGGATTGTACGTGAAGGGATCATTTGGTTGATGAAAAACCCTTCACAAGCCATCTTCTTTTCAGGTTATGGTCTGAGAGAATGGTAGCCTGATAGAGGCCCTGGCAATGCAACTGCTCAACTGCTCTCCTTGCAATACTGCCACTTGCTTGGCTTGTGTAAGTGGCCAGTCCTAGCTCAGAGGGGCAATCTGGACCACAGTCCTGCCTCCTCTTCAAACACTGGGGAGTTGTGGCAGACAATACAGTATGGAAATGATTTTTCACATATGCCCCAGGGAGTTCCTCAGAAGGAAAATCATCCATAGATCATGCTTTTCATCCAGTCACACACAACTGGTCTACATTTTGGATACTCCTACCCTCCCTAAATTGGGATGTTACCAGGCTAGATGCCCAACGATGCAAAGAGCCTTTGCCCCATGGGACTTTAGTGCCCTACAGCAGCTGTGGATCTGTCCCCACACATCAAATTTTAAAGTTACTGATACAAACAATGCTGTCATAAGTAATAAATTACCACCTCACATTCATAGAGAAGTAGCTTAAAGAACAGGTAATTAAGCCACAGTTTCAGTAACTTTCATGCTTTAAAGTACTCCCATTCTGAGTGCTTAAATGAGTCCTCAAAGCTCTCAGAACAATTACATTTGTAAAGTCTGACACCTGTGCTTTGCCAAGACAGACACATTTTACTGACATTTTAAAAAATCTTCTTAACTGTGAGTTTGCCAATGGAGCTAAATAATAAATAAATGAAAGCTCTCGTAATTCTATGAATTTTCTAAAGTCTAAAGGTCCCTGTTGATGTCAGTGCAGCAGAATGCATGCTGGATGTTATTGCCACCTCTGCAAACCTTGCGCTTTTACCTTTAGGGAAAAATTTATTTCCATGTCAAAGGCCCAGGAATTACCATGTCCCTCTTTAACCTTAGCTCTTGGCACAAACATAGCTTCTTTTAATGTGAAGAGAAATAAATTATTCTTCAATACATAACAATTGTCCTGCCTTGTGCCAGCAACTGTGAATTGACACATTATATGAAAAGGGTAAAATCCTGCCAATTCATTATTTTTATGCTCTAGCTTTGTGTGTACATTGAGCTGCCTAGAAGGCACACTCTGGTCCCCAGGTGAAGAACCATATTGGATCATAAAGGACACTTTTAAAAGCAAATTATCACAGCAGCTGCAGGAACACAGTGGAGCTACTGTCTGTCTCAGAGCCAAGAGACCGCTGGTCAGTTTGCTCCTGGAAAGGATTCCAGGGCCTTCCTGAACACCCAGAGCAGCAGGTCAGAATGGATCCACTGCCTCACACTAAGGCATAACAGCCAACTGACAGAGCACAGGTCAGTACACCATGAGAGCTGCTGCCATACTAGAAGCATTTCATCAAATATATCTTGCTTCTGCATGAAAGGCAAGTAAATTGGCAAAAAGACAGAATTCACACAAACCAATTCATTTTAAACCAAGATTTTTCCATCTTCTTCATCTTATTATTTGTGGCCCAAAGTCTTAGGAACAGGAAGAGCTGCTTTTCCACTCTTCCAGCAACAGTTTTGTAGCCTTTAGTTTCTAAAGTGGAATGTATTAATTAATGTAGCTAATTTTCTTTCTGGCAAATAAAGAAAGCCTGGTATACCTGGCTTGTTGCAAAAAAAACCCCAAACCAGTCTCTTCCCTCTCAGTCACTCTGTAGCCACACAACCTGAATTCATGGCAGCAACTAGGCATGTAAGAAGAACTGTTTGCTGCACTTTATCTAATAGGCTTGTGCATCAGATGATGTTGCTTACTTTGTATGCAGCTCAGTGCTTCATAATTTTTATTTTCCTTTCCTCTGGCCCCTTATCTTTCATGCTCAAGTGATCACCTCTCATGTCTATAGTAGAAGCAGATAATTCCAAATGGAAAATATTTATAACCAGATAGAAGCATGTCATTTGTAATGCACATGTATATATCGAATGTTTGCAACAGAGGGCAACAATGCACAAACAGATAATGAGGGCCTGCTGTGCACACATATTTAATAACCTCATGTTATCTGGTAATAGATAAACAACCCAAGGGAAATTGCCAATGTGATGCAAGGAATTGATTTGTAGAGACCTCAAAAACAAAAAAGCAGTATAGTTTTTTTCCTCCATTACTATACCTAATGTGTATTGTTGGCAGAGATGCATCATCTAATCTCAGAAGTTCAGGCTATCCACGTGTAAAGCAGATAGCATAATGAACTTTCACAGTCTCACCCTTTACATTCAGCAATCCAAAGTCTCAGCTGCTGTCAAACCTCCCCAGGTCTGTTAAGATAAATGAGGTCTACAACAATTTATTCCAGCTTACACCTCAGACTACAAACCAGGGATTTCTCTAGTCTAGCACAGGAACAGCATCATTCTCCCACACCAAAGGCAAGAAAAACAGACATTTCCCCCCTCAGCTCCTAAACACAAACAGTTCAAATCCCAGCCATGAAAGTGGGATACCACCCTCTAGATCATCAAGTCCTACCTAGAAATATTGCTGCATCTCTATAAATCCCAACAGTATGGGAAGCAAAATGAAAATAATCTTTTGGAAGCTGGCAGCTGAACATCATGTTATGGAGGAGGGGGATACTGGAGAAAGAAATATTATATCTGTTACTTTTTGTTAGTACTACTCTCCTGTAGTAATATCTTTACAATAAGGGCAATAAATCCCTCTTATTTACCTTTTATTATTTATTTAATACCGTTCAAAGATAGTACTCAATTTCTGTCCTAAGGTGCATCCTGTTCTACATATCAATGAGGCCACATTCTTGCCCCATTTTGCAAGACAGAGAGAAATGAGAAGCCAGATGGACCTGCAAGGTCACACTAGAAGTTGCAGAAGGGGAGGAATCAAACCTGGGTCTCCCAAATTCCGGGGCAGTGCATTAACACACCATGATTTCCCTGAGGCTGTGATTCTGCAGTGGCCCATATGGAGCCCAGGGAACTCTGTGCAGATGCAAGACCTCATCCACATCACTGGGTCAAGATTAAAGAGCAGATGATATCCACAGCTCTTGTTAATGTCAACATAAATGCATTGCAACAAAGGAATTAAACATGGCTCTCCCGTTCCCCTAACAATGGGACAGACTCACGTGCTCACCTCTGAGTACAGAGTAGAACTTAGTAAGGGTTCATCAAGTGAGGAAAACAAAATAATTTTGCTCTCAAGTGAACATTCCTTCAAGCTCTTTAATGAATTTAAGTGTATGCAGCAAGGCAGGACTAACAAAACCAAGCACGAAGTGTCTTGCCTTACATTACAAAATTCCCAAATTAGAAAGTTCACAACTGACAGTAAAAGCCAGTTGGGGGATGGGTGTGCATACACCAGTGAACATGCAAACACAAGCTAAAGTAGAAGGGGGATTTTCCAAGCGTTGCCAACAGTTACCAATCACCACCCAAACAACAAAGCAAGGGTATTTTCACAAAGCAAGGGTATTTTCATGGCAATACCTAGAATCCTCTCAACAGAAGTGTGTTTAAATAGTCAAAATATCTTTAAGCACAGACCTGTAATTATATAATCCTAATTATTACACTCAACTTACTGATTGATGGATGCTTGCATTAATCTGTACAAGAACACTATTCCACTCTGGTTTATTTGTATGACTGCTTCCCAATTACAGACTGTTAATGGATATATTATGACTACAATAATGTGATCATATCAATGGTTAAACCTGGTCAGGAACAAGCACTGTCACTGAAATCAGCTATTGGTATCACATCTGATGCAAGATCAACTTCTGATGTTTATTTGCATACAATAGTTTTAGAAAGGGAACACGAAGTGAGAAGTACACAAGCACCAAGACTGTACATTAGAGGTGACACAGTGAATACAATGCACTGATGAAAACACTGCCAAAATTTCAAGTTCATAATTCTATTTCTTAGTGTTCCTGGACTTGTTTGTAAAATGACCTTTAAATGTTCAAGAGAAGTGTCTGAGAAATGCATTCTAGTCCCAGCTGGATAGCAGCTGCTTCTAGTAATCTAAGTGGCTTTTTTTTTTTCTTTCAATAATCAGTATTTAATTTATTTCTTGGATGTGTATGTAACAGAAAAATCACTATTCAAAAAAAAAAAAAAAAAGAAACTAAATGGCTGAACAGACCCAGAGTAAACTGCATAAATCTAGAAAAATACAATCTACAGAGCACATTAGATATACTCTGTATTTCTATAACCATAAGACACAGCAAGCTACTTGCTGTACTGTAAACTTGATAAATAATCATGAGTCCAAGAAACAGCATGGCAGTTATGTTATGATAACAGATTCATAAAGAAAAGGAAACTGCCAATTAAAACACAATAGTCCAAGCGTAACTACTTCTCGAGTGGATTCAGAAGAAAGCAGTCACATAAGTTGCATTAAAATTGGAACGTGCAAACATGCAGTTAGAAATGTATGGAACAAACCTGCTTTCTGGATCAAACCTGTCTCCAACAGAAAGGAAGTTGAAAAGAAGACTATAAAGGCAGAAGAAACAGAATGTCTTCTGGTTGGAAGGGACCTCTGCAATCCAAGCCTTAAGTAACATTCACTTATTAAACAGTTATTTAAAATAATGCCAGAGAGCATTAAAGGATAGATTGTGGTCTTAATAAATAGGACTTAGCCTTGCATGCCACGTTGGGTTTTATGCAAATCTTATTTTATATCAGAAATTATAATCCAACTTTTAATGCATTGAATAGAATTACTTCCTTGGGAGCAAGCCAGAAGCTAACGTGCACCTAACCTGATGATACTGTGAGAGCGTCCTTGAGGGTCAGGACAGCAATAACATTATTTCTCCTTTGAGATCTCACTCTACAAACTAAACTGCAGTTCAGGAAAATAAAACAAAACTACATTCTGTGCTGCAATTTTTTAAACTACGTTCAAATGTAGAGTTACCAGCTGTTCTATTGAATGACTGATTCTTACTCTACCAGGCAACACTCACACATCAGAGGCAAAATGTTCCGTCCGTATTCCAGGTCAAAAAGCTCAATTTCATGACTATGTGTGATCACGTTGTGTGTGACCTTCTCTTTTCAAAGGTGGATTGCCACTTGCAGAAGAAGGCAATTCACCACAGCATTAGCAATACAGCACCCAGTACAGCAAGAAGTACTCCCTGCCTGGACAGGAGGGCTCTTTTCAAGGAATTAGTTCACAAAAAGGACTTGTTTTTACATCAGTAGAGCTGCATTCACACAAGATGCTTCTGTCAACAAGCAGAAGAAAAAAAGAAAAGCAAATTATACCAATATGAGCAATGTTTTGTTCATTATTACATCACACACCCATTAGAGTCTGCTAACCCGTCATAAAAAGAAAGGGCAGGACCTACCCCATCACATACCAAGCGAGCAAAGAAAACCATTCAGAGTGCATTTCTACTACAATCATAGGAGGAATGTCTCCTCACAGACCAGGTTCATTAAGGACAATCTGGTACCTATCTACTGTGCTATTTAAGTAATGGGCTTTAATTCTCGTCTTTTGACTAACTTGGAAGTTACATCTTATCCTATTTGAAACTTCCTAAAAATATGGACAAAATCCCAAATAGACCTTACTCCCATAAAGTACCCATTCAAATCAGAAACTATTTTGATTTGAATACCATAAGAGCTGTAGGATTTCTTTCTAATTTAAGATAGAAACTGTCTTTTTGGAAAGAATTAACCATTTACGTTTCCAAATTAAAGCAACAAATCTGGGTTGCTTCTTTCCCAGTATATTTGATTCCTGCGGGGATTATGCATAATGGCTTGCATAAAAAACAGTGTGACCAGCAGAAGTAGGGAGGTGATTGTCCCCCTGAACTCAGCACTGGTGAGGCCACACCTTGAGTATTGTGTCCAGTTCTGGGCACCTCAACACAAGAGAGATATCAAGGTGCTGGAGCGAGTGCAGAGGAGGGCTATGAAACTGGTGAAAGGCCTGGAGAATAAGTCTTATGAGGATCGATTGAGGGAGTTGGGATTGTTTAGTTTGAGGAAGAGGAGGCTGAGGGGAGACCTCATCACTCTCTACAACTGCTTGAAAGGGCATTGTAGAGAGGTTGGTGCTGGTCTCTTCTCAAGGGCAATTAGCAACAGAACAAGAGGGAATGGCTGCAAGCTGCAGCAGGGTAGAGTTAGGCTGGACATTAGGAAAAAGTTTTTCACAGAAAGAGTGGTCAGTCAGTGAAATGGGCTACCCAGGGAGGTGGTGGAGTCACCATCCCTGACTGTGTTTAAGAGTAGATTAGATGTGGTGTTGAGGGATATGGTGTAGGGGAGAACTTGTAGAGTAGGGCTGATGGTTGGACTCGATGATCCCAAGGGTCTCTTCCAACCTGAACGATTCTGTGATTCTATTCTATGATTCTATGACTCCTAAGGAGTAACACAGTGCTGAGACCATGCCATAGCTGTGGAAAACCTCTAAATGTGGCGGCATGTATGTTCTCCAAGTAAAGGACTGCTTATTCTAACAGTTTATCATCCACTGCTTCCTAAAAATCCCAAACTCCAAGTCTTACTAGAACACAATACCATACAATTTGCATCTTTAAATTAAATACTCCAGCATGCAACAAGTTATTCCAAGCCTTTCCCCAGTTATTATAGTAAATTTCTCTGTAGGCATCTAATCACATTCTATCCATTAGTTTTAAAGAACTGTTTGGAAGTTAATTGTTATATTACAATTGTTCTTCATGGCCTGCCTTTCTGCATCAGAAACATGTGAGGGACAGGAGCAGCAATCCTCATGTTTTCAGAAAAAAAAAAAGGCAAGGGACTAAAAATAACCCAGGCATTACCTTGAAACTAAAATTCCTAATACCTTTTCAAGTCACAATACAAGAACAGCATTGTTACTAGCATCCTACTGCAGTCTAGGAATGATTTTGTTAAATCCTGCTTAATTGGGAGTAAGTTATTTTAAAATTAAAGTATGTTAATCTATTAGCATGCCTCCTAGCAGGGTGGAAGCCCTGCTTGCATAAAAGTACACACATCAGCCTTGCCTTTCCTGTTCCCCAGAAACAACTGTCAGTACCATCAATATTTTTTGGTGTTATAAGCAGTAAAAGTGCCTTTTCACTGCACTGAGACAGGACAGAATTCCACTGACTCCAGCACTCTCTCCTGGAGTGAGCAGCCAGAGGCTGAGGTAACTGGACTGCTCCAGGTTTCTGCCTTACACTGCAGGTGGCTGGAACTACCAGGGAAGGACAGCACCTGCTCCAAACTACAGGAAGCAGGCTGGGCTACCAGTTCAAGTTCTCATCTTGTCAGCAAAGCAGAGCTGGGCGGTGCTGGCTGAGAAACCCACAAGGAAACGCGCAGCACTTCTGGGTCTGCTGCCTGGGACTCAGCAGAGAGCGGTCCTCTCTCAGAGTCACTCAGGTGTCAACACCTGGCACCGCCCGAGCACAGCAGCTCCTGAGATGCTAAGGATAACCGTCACAGAAAATGGACTGAAATCAAAAGCATGTACTGGGCACTGAAATGACTTAAATCTTGCAAGATGCCATTAAAGAATATTTGCATAGAGGAAGGCAATGCCTAAATTTAACAATATTATTTAAGCAGCTTCTAACTTTTTTTTTTTTCATTGAGTGTTAGGCAAACAAGAGACCGGTAGAATATTACTGAATTACAATTTCTCTTACTAATATTTAGATACATTACAACAGGTTTGTTCATTGTTTGTGTTCTAGTAAAGATAAATAAATATTACTTTCTAAAGCAATGTTTTAACACTTATGGTCAAAGCAGAGAGAACCTCAGGACCCATCAGCCTCTGCCCAGTAAGTGCAACTCCGGATGTGTCCAACTTACTGTTGATGTGGGAAATCACACACACAGGCATTTGTATCCAGGCCCTCCCCTACCACACTTTTCACATAGCTTCATTTTCTCAATAAATGCAATAAATTTTCAATGTCTTCATGAAGAGCTCCCAGCATAATCTTCACTGACATTATTATTTCTTATGCACATTATACTTCCAAAATCTGACATTTATATAAAATATTGCTTGGAAATTTTATGGTCTTTTCCAGGAGATCTTTTTATGAAGGACCGTTAGCACTAAATACTGTCTGTATCTCACTTAGCTGTGATGTGGTCTGTAGCACTGTAAACCTACCAGATGCTATTTATTACAGAGATTCAAAGGCTTGAAACTATCACCTCCTATCTAATTCTTCCAGCACACCATTTGACCTTTCATTGTGAATAATGATTTTGCGCAGATACAGGCTAATTTCCTTGGACTCGATTTTGATTTGCAATGATTCGCAATTTGATTTGCAGTATAGCCACATTTCTCAAAATAGTTACTTCCTGACTTCTCAGATTTAAATCTTTTAGCACCTTCTAAAGAATGTTTCTTGTACAGCTAAATCTCATAATGAAATTCCATTATTAAATTCTCTCCAACTATGAGCATTACATTTCTACCTTGTCTGCCTGTTGGGATATGTTGATTTGAAAACTTCTTGACAACTTCAGTCTGGGTCGTGCTTTCATTTTCCTGTAAGACATTCATCTCAGTTAACCTTAGAGGGTTCAGCTATATCATTGCTATTATGTCGCAGAAAGAGATTACTCCAGAAGGTAGTAAAGTCAGTGTTATAGTATCTAAATCTTTAAAATACTGGGCAGTATTTATTCCACATAAATGTTGGTGATCTTTCCAAAGCTCAAAAAGCCTGAAACAGGGGTCTCTCAGAAAGGTGGATAGCAAAAAGCTCCTCCAGGCATGTGACTCTTCCATCCTCAAGGGACTGACATGACCTCCATTTCTAAATCTGCTTCAATATGAGAAGCTACAAATGTGTAAATAGTACTCCACATAGCAAACAAGTCTGTGTTACCTGTGACAGAAAGAGTTAAGTAACCTACACAAACTGCCAGTTAACATAAAACTTCTGTGATGTTTTGTGAGTCAGACTAACAAACATACGTGCACATGACACAGCCAGCCAGCCTCATGCATTTTCCCAGGTTCTCACTCTCTGTCACCAACACTAGGGATTACAATTTACAATTATAGCCACCATGCTTCACTGGGAGAAGGCAAGACAGATCAATATAACATGGACATTTTGGATTCTGCCTTGATCCCAAAGCTGTCACCTCATCTATGACATGAACCAGCAGGTTATATCTCAGGAGAATGCTGCCTTGATGTTCACTGGCCTACTAGCGCTGGCTAGCTGTTACCTCAATCTATAAAGCACAATAGAAGTCTATGTACCAACATATCTGCTTACTGAAGTTGGGGTATAATTACACCCTATTTACTATCATGCCAATCTTTGCCATTGGATAACAAAGTGGCCCAGCTTTATACAGTCCTTGATTACTTGCATTCTGTACGATACTTCCACTGAACAGAAGTTCAGTGCAAAGCTGTTGTGAAAGGAACTAGGAGGGTTTGCTACCAGAGCTACACTTGCAGTTCACATGAAGAACGGGAACCTGACCATGTGCTGCAATTCCAATTAGCGAACTCGAACCAGGAAAATAAGAAACTCCAGTAAATCTCAAAGAGAGACAAAATGCTTGAAGAGGTGAACAAGACGTGGTCACAGTTCAAATCCTGCAAACTGGGACTAGTCAATATTTCCACTTTTCATCACAGACAAATTAGAGTGATTAAAACAATTAAAATACAGAGAGCTAGTATGTTTCATAACATCTCTTTTAAAAAGTTGGCTGATGTTTTTTTCCCCTGTTAGACCCATCCAGAATTACAAAAAAAAACCCAAACCTACTACACAGTAAAAGCAAGTAACTTTCTGAAACCGAAGAAGATCACCAACTCTCAAGAAGTTAAGTCTTCATGTGCAGCTTAGCAAAAAGACTGTGTCCGACTTGGGTTTTTCTATTTGCTATGTGATAGAATCTTCTCTGTAGCTAAAAAGTAAACACTCTGTGTGTTAATTGGAAGCACTCATGAAAACTAATTAAAATTGCTGTGCTGCCATTGTGCTTCAGAAAAGACTTTATTGTATCCTAATAAAGATTTGTCTTGTACACGCTTTGTTTAACCCCTTGAGGTAAACAAACAAAGAACATAGAATTCATATCTTCACAAAGAGAGGGAGTGGCAATTCTCTCCTAATCAAAGGACTTTCTTTACAGTTAAATCTAAAGCCATTAATTAGGGGCCTTGGTACAAGTTACCCTCAGATACATACAACTTTTAAACAAAGAGATGTCAAGATAAGCATTGGGAAAGCATATTCCTGGGAAAGAGAATCACACACCACCACCACTTGTGAAAGGTAGTGGTGTGTGCCAGAAGCCAAGTGAGTGTGCTGGCTACAGTTTGGAAATGAGCTGTTGCTACTGTCTGATCAGCCATCTCAAATGTAGCTGGCAGGTTCTGAAATACTCCACTGATGTAAATTTTTGCTTCTCATCTCAAATCCATTTAGTATATTCTTCACAACCCATGCAACCACTGTTTCCATGTGATCATTCCCTGTCCTCATAAGACTATCCTTCCGTAATGATGTGAAAGAGAGCTGCTATTTGATATATACTAGCACTCAAACTCCTCTGAAATTAAGTGGCATCAAATGTACGTAAAATCAGATTAGCTATGCTCTTTTTCCTCTTGTCTGTATCTACATGTAACATCTATACTCATCAAATAATGCCTTATTTTTCTCCAGCCTTCTGCTACTTCAGTTTTGGATCTCATCGATCCCTTTTGTTTGATTTACACTGTACTGAACAAAATCAGAAGCAGTACCAGGGCATAGCTCTAAAAGGTTCTTCACAGAAATCCACTTGTATTTCACTACTACATGACCAATAACCATTAAAACCTCTGTTTGAAAGCCTAAACTACCCGCTAGCACAGTATTGTCACATATAGGTGATTGGGATTTACTGTTCAGCAAGTGAAGACTCTGTCCTGTAATCACAGGGCACCGCGGCATCCAAGGACACAGCTGTACTGTGCAGTTCACAGCACACAGAGCCACCTGAGCTAGCACTAAGGAACTGCTATGTCTGCATATGGAGCGCTGTGCAGATGTACCGCCTCCAGGTCTGGGAGCAGCTTGACTGATTTACTTGCAAGACTGAGCCTATAGCACAGGAGAGGGAGGAGAGTTTGTAGATGTTTAATGTTTAAGGTGGCAATGACAAAGAAATAGTCTTTCCAGTATGAGAAGAGAATAGTAACATTTGTAATAGCAGTAGTTCACAGAGAAGTTCACCCTACAGGTTCTGACTGCATTTCTTTTGGAAGATTGTACTCCAGCCAGATATGTCTTAGAACTCTGGCAGACAGCTTTGTAATGCCAGAGGAAAGGACCTGTCAGCTATGGTCTTCTGGAATGCTGAACAAATATTTAACTCTTGGACCCAAGCCATGCAACACACTTTACAGATAAAGGCTGAGACCTTAGAGATCCACTTCAAATTGCTAAAAGAAGCTCATGCAGAGAGTGGGATGGGCTGCTATGTACAGCATGACATAGCTTTGGGGCTGAGGGAACACACTGCAGTGCTCTGAATTAGTGGTAGTTCCCTTAGATGCCACCGCTATCTGCCTATCTCACACTCCAGCTGAGGAGGGACCAACAGTGCTGGTGGCTATGGCTGGGAACTTCAGGCTGACTTTACTTTCCCAAGCCCCAAGACATGGTATAAACCCACCTGAGCTGGTTCACACACAGCTACCTCAGCTGCATTTCCTTGACAAGTGCAGTAACACTTGAATTTTTCATGCCAATATGCCATTCTTAAAATACTACTAATCATTCTCTTTTAATTCGTATTTCTAATAACAACATTTTAGTCTATGATACATTGCTCCAAAACTCTTCCCTTTTAGTTGTTGAAGGGAAGGCACTTTTACAACTCCTTAGCATCTAGCCATCAGAAACACTTCTGCGAATCAGATGACAAGAGCAACTTTGGTGAGATCTACCCAGTGACTGAATTAAGCAAATTCAGTGAGGCTCAACTGGGCTCATAGAGCAAAAGAGGTTACATCCACATGCAAAAATGAAGCCTTCTCTCTTTTTTTTCTTTTTTTTTTTTTTTTTCCTAATGTTTTAAACTTTGGATTTCTGGCTTAAATTTCCAGTCACTAAACCTTTTTTACTAGTGTTACAAAGATATTACGGCTGTTGCAGATTTTGAAAACCTAACTGGACGTGGTATTGGGCAACTTGCTCCAGCTGACCCAGCTCTGAGCTGAGGGCTGGCACTAGATGATCTTTAGAGGTTCTTTCTGACCTCTGCCATCCCGTGACTCTGTGATATATTTTGCATCTGCCTTGGAGAGAATGCATTAATTTATTTTAATGCATGCCCATCTTCTGATAAAATAAACAAACAGCCATAGAACAATGGATAACATTGAGCAAATGGCCTGAGAGCTATACAGGAATTGGGATGTACAGGATTTAGCCCGTGAACATTTCTGCGAGCTAGCAATGTACAGTCAAAATGTCACCAAACCCAAGATTTTAAAAATAACTTAGTTTCAACCTCATAGACAAAGTAAAACCTTGCCAAGAAATTAAGTGCATGTTTCTGAAGGTGTAGGATCAAGGTTTTAGAAACAGATGCCTGAAACTTGACTTCCAAGCCCATGTTTAGATGACTGAATAGAAAGCCCATGTTTAGGTGACTGAATAGAAATCTTTCATAGATTCACAGAGACTAAACACTACAGCATTCAGGTGAATGAACAGGCTCACCAGTAGCAAGATAACAGTAGTGTGTCTGTTTAACTAATGTTTATGCAACTCTGCTTATCAGTGACTAAGTAAAATTATAAAACCCTTCCACTTTAAAACTATATACTTCAGTTAATAAACACAACTCATGCTGAAGTTATTCTGTCACGAGTCTTCCAACAGCAACAGTTCGCTAAACAAATTGAGCTTTCCAATTATTTGTTTGCAGATGGTAAATGAGAAAGCATTAATGGGAAGGAATATGCTGGCCTTATGCAGCATAGGCTGTTATACAAAGAACAAGCTGTGAACCCTTTACATATATTCTCCATATACAATTCAAATGGATTGCAGAGCCTGACACATTGTTATTCTTTAACATACAGCAATGGCTGTTTAAAAGCATGTCTCAAACATTTGGTAGTGTGGACACAGCCAATGTTTACTAACTATTTTGAATTTTACAAAATGAGAGATACTAAAGATATCTCTAGTTCCCTCCCTATTGGCAAGGGAACATTCGCAGCACTGTTGAGGGCCTTCATTAGAGGATCTGATTTTTCCATATTTGTCTAAGCTTTACCAAATGTTGAGGTCAGAAATTATTTATAGTAGAATAAAAATATATCCACCTAATACAGAGAGAAATTTCTCCTACTAGTTGCAACTTTTCCATCTTCCCTTCAATAGGAAGAACAGTTCCTCAGATATTTATAAGATGGTCAGAAATTATAACAGGCTTGTTAGAATATGAAATCCCTGCCCTGAAAATCCACATGCTGACTATGACAGCCTTTATGAACTGCACCTTAGAGCTCTTCTGTTTAAAGACCAAAAATAGTTTGATGAACAGAGAATCAAAGACTGCAATACTGAATGGACTTTGAGAGTTGTCTGGTTCTTCTTCCTGCCCCAACACAGAGGGAACTATGTTTCAATTAATGCTAACAGAAGCTTGTCTTGTCTCCTCTTAGGTTTACTCAGCAAATATCGTCCCATGCTCTTTACAGATGAATGAAATGAAATATATTAAGAGTACAGATTAGTTCTCTGGCACAGTTAAAAATCACAATACCCCAAACCTATGGTGATTAAATCTACATACTTGCATTTGAAACCATAAAAATAATTGCTTCACACTAATTACATGAAAGGTCATGAGCCATAAAATGAAACTGCACTAAAAGATCCATGACTTCACTGACAAGAGTATTTTTTCCTCATAAATCTGAAGACCAAGAGGAACTCTTGAGTAACAAGCGTTTTTGAACACTCAGAAATATTAACATATTTCAGAGGGAAAATTCCTTGTAGCAACTTTGCTTTTAGGGTTGATATTTCAGATCACCCTTTAGTGAGGAAAATACAATGACAGATAGCAATATCTCCCATCGCCAAGCTGGAGGATCTTTTTTTGAACAGAAGTTCATGGGAAAATGCAGTATCCTCCCACGAGCAATACTGAATAGTCTGACCAGCAGCCTGTGGGGGGATGATAGCTCTAACAATTTGGCAAGACAGATAGCTGGCTCTAAACACCACACAGTCATCAGTAACATTTAAAAAACAGCTTTTATACAGAACATGGAAAAACTGTCCAAATTTGCACACTGCCAAATCACTTGAACACAAGCAAAAATAGCAAAGAACTAGTTTGAGAAACACAAAAATCACTTGAAATACTGAACTGCAGAAGAAATACAGGGGAGGTGCTAAGATAGAAAGCTATCAATTTCAATAAAAGGAGAGAATTTTTTTTTTAAGAATTAAAAGTGAAACCAGAAAAAAATAAAATACATCAAATCACACCACAGTCATAAGTGATTCAGGGAAAGTTATC
>VZTM01038859.1:26316-36505 GCA_013400555.1 Jacana jacana | reverse complement strand
TTTTAAAGTATATATGATGTCTGCTATATGTAGTTTGTCAAACAGTGGATAGCTATTTTTCATTATTATTTACTCACTTGCAGACTTGAGTAGCTTGAAAATATTAACTATAATTAAAGTGTTTAAAACTTTTCATACCTATTCATGTTTCTTTACAGTGAAAGAGAGGTCTTCTAAAGTGNATGTTTCTTTACAGTGAAAGAGAGGTCTTCTAAAGTGCTTCTGTGATAAATGTTCACTTCGGGATTGCCATTCTCTGAAAAACTCAACCTCCTACAGACACACAGGCACATATTTTGCCAAAATGAGTTCATGCAAGTTCATTTTTCAAATGAATTCATGCAACTTATGTTTCTGAAGCTGTCTTAAAAATCCACAGGGAAAGATTCATAGAGCGAGCACCTCCTGAAGAGAGAAGGAGGCACTTCTTACATAGTGAGGGTTCCTGTATAACAGGACCAGCACACTTTTCTGAATCAGTCCTTTTTCAAAGACAGTTCACATTTATTTTTCTAAGGAAGTGGCAAACAGTGATCAATAGTCCTTCTGACCTTTTATTGTGTCTTTCTGTTAATTACACTTTTGTCAAGTGAATCCCATCTCTTCTAAGCAGGTCTTGACCCCTGAAGAGGGGTTCATGATAGTAAAACCCAACACCTGTTAGCAACACCAGTCTAAGAAACATGTTGACCCACAGAATTCTTTCACTACTTCTTCAAGCCTTCCTACCTTACTGTCAGGATCAAAAAAACCCAACCAAACCCAGAACAAACAAACCCCAAAACCATAAGGTCCTCTACGTCCTTGACTATTTCCCCCAAGTGTCAGAGAGAGAGAAGACAGGAGAGCACCCAGCTCTCTCCTGGAAATGTAAGCAATGGATTTGAAACTTTATGGTCTGGAAAGTCAATGCATTTAGCATTTTATAGAAAATGCAGAGCCAAATCTCAGATATGGAATCAGAAAACTAATCCTTCAGTTTTCAGCAGCAATAATCTTGCCTCATATTATTTTGTCTCATTTTTTGCTCATGACTCTCCCACCCACCTCTTGTACTTCATAGCTTCTCAGTCATGCCCATAACTTCAATCCCCCTCAGAATAAAAGGGGCCTAAAATAATGTTTGCAGTTCTGAGTGAGTACTCTGGTGAGAAGGCTAATTGTGCAAAAAGCAGGTCTCTCACCCACAGAGGTGCTGTAAAAGCAAGTTTGACAGTTTCTGTGTCTGCACCTTAGGCACAATTGAAAAGTAGGTGTTGTCACTTGATCTGGTATTTATTTATTGATTAATTCTGCTCATGTTGAAATTTTAGGATCATCTCTGGCTTAGGCAGACTAGATTTTAGCCCAGGTCTTCCCAGGTGTCATTGTTTACCAGGCTGGTTTGTAGTACCTTATAAATGGAAATTAATTTATTTGCACCTAAATGCATTACTTCCTTTTCACCTGTATTGAACCAGATATTGGTTGATTATATACAGCTTGTCAAATGATCCAGATAACTTTGTAGAAGAATAGAGCCTCTTTATTATTTACTACTCTTGCAATTTTCAAGCTGTCTACAAATTTATTCAATAGCGATTTTATGATTTCTTTTCAGTCATAGGTATAAGTATTCCACATCACGAAACCACGAGCTGAACTGAATGAGCCTCACAAAAAGAAGAGCTCCAGTATTTTTAATTTGTAGGTAATTTCAAAAGCAATAATACCAAAGAGATTGCTTCTCTTGCATGGAATATTTTCAAAAATAAATAAACATTTGGTTTTTCTTTTCTCTATAATGTAAAATACCATGGATAATCTAGTAATAAATAATTTCATTATTGAAAACAATGAAATTACTTTCATTAAACAATGAAAGTAAATCCTTCTTTTTGGAATTATTGCTATGTATTTGTAGTCCTTCAGACAGTACATTCATTAAGTTTCCCATAGTACGTGTTTGTTTAATAGTAGAAAGCAAGCATGTGTGCATGGGAAAGGGAAAAATAATGCAGAATTTTAAAGTATGACTTTTATTTGGTTAAGATTTAGGTATCTCAATTTAGGGTTTGCTTTGTTTATAAATGAAAATCATGTGGTATTTGAATTGATAAAAGTGTTTTGAACATTAGATCACAGATTATTTGTATTACATATACTGTCAGCCTGAAAAAGACAATTAGAATTTAAAAATTTCAAGTACCTCTTTCTTCAATAGCAAAATAATCTTCTGCCAGAAGGCAGATACAAACTTGCCCCTACTTTATTGAACCAGATTTTATTTAGAAAAAAAATAATAAATATTTCACTCCTCCAAGATTATGAATTCATAGGTAAAAAAAGAATGAAACATTAAAATATTTCCTGAAAAGCATATTTTTTATTTGAATGATAATTAATGTCACAAAACCATCACTTGTTTAATTCTAATAGTTACAATGAATAGGTCTTAAATAGGAAATATACATCCAATATGGTGAAACACCTCTGACAATTTCGCAGAGTTAAAATACTTTCTTTCTAGGACATTTAACTTCTTCACTCCACATGCAATTATTAGCCTTCAAGTGGAAAGAAAAAAAGTTCTTGCTTTTATGTCTTCTTAAATTTTTTGTGAGCACCACATTTTCATTTTTTTCACTAACTGAAATTTAAGGGATATTACCTTACCTGCATCTAAAAATTAGGGAGGATTAGTTTTTGTTGGTTTAATGTGTGTCAAAGTAATTCCTACACACTACAGTAAGAAATACAGAAGTAAGAAATAGCAGAGTTTTATTTATTTCATGTAATTATCCATCTGGTGATAACATCTTACTGTTTTATTTTTTGCTAATTTAAAAATAATTTTCTTTATGAAAAAAAATGATGAAAGTTTCAGTGTTGTCATCACTTTTTCATAGCTTAACATGTACTTGACTTTGTTTAAAATAAATACTTCTCTGAAAAAATCCACATTTTTTTCTTTTTCGTCTCACTTCCTAGCCAGTTATGTCTACAGCCACATTTCATTCACCTGTGTCTGAAATAGAAAATACACACCAATGAAAGTTGTGATTCAGAGTGAACTATATGTTTAATATTTTTCTCTGTCCTCAATGACTTGTAAGGCAAGCCATCAGCTTTTTCACCTGTACATAAAAACAAGTAGTTCGACATCACCTTTATGCGAAACTTTTGCAATTATGTTTTAACAGGAATAAGTTTTCAACTTTGAGAGCAATCGGTATGTCAACTTAGTCATCTAATTAAAGCATGGAAACACCTGAACAAACCTTTAAGTTCAACACCACCTCCTTTAAGGAAGCCTTCCTAGTTACCCGAAGTTGCATTTGAGGTTTCCTCTGTATCAGGCTGCCTGAGATCTAAGATAAAGTACTTGATTTAAAGTGACCCAAACTAATTTCTAAACTAGCCTGTCAATATTTCTAAATTTAATCAGATAACAGTATTTTGTACAGAGATGGCTATACTTGAAAAGGTACAAAGTTCTTTTTACTTGTGGTCTTGCGATTGATCTGAAAATGCCAATTCAACACTAATATTCATAGTACTTAGCTGAGAATTGCTAGCATGTCAGCAGCTCCCTTGGCCTAGTTTGAACATTTGAACTATTTGATAGGTAATTAAGGTATCCCTTATCAGTAGTCTGGAGCTTTAGCTCAACTATAAAGTCTTTGTGAACCGATTTTTTATTTATTTATTTATTTTCCAATTTAACCTTCTCTCAGTTTCTCTCTATATATAGTCAGTGGTTTCCCCTCTGCACAGTGCCTCACTGAGACGTGATTTATTGCATGTGGACATTAGATGCCACTGAAAAGTTCCAGCTAATAAACTTAAAGAATGAAACCAGACTATGGTTCTGCCTGAAACATCCCTGGCGAACTGTTCTTGCAGAGTTGTTTGGTTTATACACAGTAAGTCTAAGACATTCAGAATTAATTGGGTTTACTGCACATGGAAACCTATGTAATGATTGCATAAAAGATGTGGTTTGTTGAGAGCAGGCCCTTTAAGAGGGGGTTGCTGGGAGGGCACATATGCAAATAAGTGGAAGTAAGCGAAACGAAGTATAGTGAAGGCGAAACAAAGTGTGGGAAACAGCAAATGACACAAATGTTGTAGCCAATCATGGGGCAACTTTAAGCCTGTGGAAAGTGTGTGGAAAGCTCGTGGACAATATCCCTCTCCCTATCCGCAATGTAGTGCTTAGCGAATGAGGACCTGTAACCGTAGAACGATATGGGTGCTGCCTGGGGGGTGCTTCCCGACTATGTGTGCTTCCCGACTGTGAGTGCTTCCTGAGAGAAGTGCCTCCTGGGTGCGCTTCCGGTTTCGGGTGCTTGCTGGAATGGCGGATTGATGGCTTCCTGATTGATTGCGTCGGGCTCGACTGCTCCTGGCCGCGGCAGTGGTTCGTCATAGAAATACCAATCCTGCCATTGATAAAAATTCTGGAGTGAAAAAAATATCTACTAGGACAGTTACTTAAAATTGAAGTTTTATTATGTCTGAGGTTGAAGGGTGTTATTCATCCTTGATACATTGAACTGTGTCCCTGACACATGCATGAGTTTAAATACTGACTGAGATGATGGCAGTGATACTACTGAAAGCTCAAAAAAAATCACTAAATGTGAAGAAGAGAACAAAACACAACCCTTATATTCCCCAAAATGACTGTTAAAAGAAATAGAGTTAACATCCAAAACAAAGGCAATAAATAAATTATTTATAAAACAGAAAGAAAGTAGGCTTCATTAGAGTCCAATGGCCTGCACCATATTGGGTTAAAAAAAAATAATATGGAAAAAAAAAAAAAAAGAGTGTTTGTGGAACAAACAATTTGCTTGAACTTTGATAGCAGTTAAAGGATTTTTAAGAACAAAGCATTTTTCATTACTTAAACTTATTCCCCTCACTCTTCTTTCTGTTTTCAGAGTACAACTTGCGTGAATTTATTAACTTAAAAGAACAAAGATTCACCATAAAATATTGCTCAGTGATCATTAATAAGTATTAACAGATAGTAATTAATGAATATTAGTGGAACCTATATAATAGGACTATAAAAAGACTACAATAGGACTTGGCTATTCTTGAAAAAAAAATAGATGAAGGGACTAGGAAAATATGGCAAGAAAATCCTGCTGAAATTCTATCATCTATGACCCGAACTTCTGATGGCTCTTTAGTCATAAAAACTGAAACAGTTTTCCCCGCCGAAATGTGTTTTAGAAGACAGAGTACCATACTCTGCCTCAATCTTGTGGCTACAACTACTATTGATCTGTTTATGAGCTACAGCAATGTCCTGTGGTGACCATGCACTCGAATTCCTATGTGATTCTCAGTGTCTGAGTGGAGTCCCTCACTAACTATAGATCATGTCCCCTTCAGCATGCAATTTCAACTTGCAAATTCTAGGCCCTTCTTTTCCCTGCTGAGCATTTGTGAATTCAGGTTTTTCTCTCTTTTCTTCTAATCATCCCAGACAACCAGGTCTCCATTGTGCTAGATAGTAAATTCTCTGTATGCCTCAAAAATCTCATTTCATTGCAGATTACGTCAGAATAAAAGGTGGCAATTCTCCATTACCCTAAATGACCAAGGGAATGTTTTAAACTAAGTTTGTTACATACCTGCATTATTTTACTGTCAAATGTATCTATAATATCTAAAATAATACCAAAAATGTAAACTGATTGTGCCTCCCTTGCTAAGACTGTGTACCCTCTGTGAAACTTAAGGCTGCAACAATTTGATATACTAGTTATAAATTGCTGAAATGCATGATTTGTGATGAAAACTTTGACAAACCTAACTACAACTGCACAAACACATCATTCACATGACAAAAATATTTTTTTTTTCCAGTAAAAAAATAAAAGGTTTTATTGCACTTGTAAATTTACATTTTTTATCTGTATAGTGAAGTAATATAATTTGTAATTTGTAATATGTTGCAAATGTTAGAGATAATGATCATAACTTTTACATTCTATGGCTGGAGAAGTAAATTTACATGAAAACAGGGAGGGCAATAAAGCTTCAAAATTATTCTTTGATGATTTTTTTATAATTAATTAAAGTAGAAAGGGGTTAACCTTTCTTAAAAATTATTAGCATTGGGGAAATAACAAATAAGATATTTATCAGTAAGATTGTTCACAAACCTTCTGTTGAGGCCTTAAATAATCTAATGGATTGCCAAGGCTTTGAATTGGCATATTGTTAAGAATAATTTTCCTTCCTCTTAAAATCCAACATGAAATCATGTGGCGTGCTTGGCATCCAGTCCATGAAGTTGCAAAATTCAGTTTGTAATGTTTTTTTTTTTTTTCCCCGTAGCAGTTTTATGTCTTCTCTGGCACTCACTGCTGAGGCAATTTCCTAAAGAGGAAACAGACTTGTACAAGAGCTGAGGAGTACATTTGGAAAAGTGTTTCTGTGTTTTCCCATTTGAGGTTTATCTCCTCCGTGTTAAAACAATTCTTAGGTTTGTAACCTGAAATTCCCATTGCTGGTTTTAACGTTTTTGGGGATTTTTTGAAGGTTTTTTGTTTATCTGTTTAATGGGGGGTTTTGTTTGTTTGTTTGTTTGTTGTTTTTGTTTTTTTTTTCCTGAGTATATGGTACATTTATACAGATCCTTAAGCCTGAAGGCTTCTTGAAACACATTCATGTTGAAATGGTTAAGTCTGCAAAAGACAGACAGACAGACAGGTTTGGTTACCCTCTCCAATTTAGATTATAATCATGTTAGTGGAAATTCTCATGTGGATAAGAACAGGAAGAGACCATGTGCATGTCCTTATTAACATTTATAAATATGTTAAGGGTGAGTGTCATGAAGATGGAGCCAGGCTCTTCTCAATGACATCCAATGATAGGACAAGAGGTAATGGATGCAAGCTGGAACATAGGAGATTCCAGTTAAATATGAGGAAAAATTTCTTCACAGTGAGAGTGACTGAACACTGGAATAGGCTGCCCAGGGAGGTTGTGGAGTCTCCTTCACTGGAGACATTCAAAACTCGCCTGGACGTGTTCCTGAGTGATCTGCTCTAGGTGTTTCTGCTCCGGCAGAGAAATTGGACTAGATGATCTTTCAAGGTCCCTTCCAATCCCCGATATTCTGTGATTCTGTGATGTCTGCACTAAAGTTTTGGCCTCATAGCTTCTGTAATGTGGTTAGCTGTCTTCTATTCCCAATGTTGCCAGGAAAAATCTGAAAGTTTGTGGCTGGGCCCCAAGTCCACCAGATCTTTTGAGTACAACTCCTCCCTTTTCCCCCTCTACCAGTTTTTTGTTTGGTAGCTTTAAGTGAAAATGTCAAAAGACGCAGAAGGACTGAAGGCTTATTATCTCTCACACTGGCGCTAGTCCGGAATACTAAAATAATACACAAACCCAGAGTAAGACTTTACATGGAGACAATGCCAATCTGTTCATGTGAAAGGTTTGAAGATATGAGAATAAACGAGGCTCCTGGCTCATGAAGAACCAATATTTCACTCAAAACCTAACAGACCAACATCTTCTAGGGGCTTTCTGGGATAGGTGCTCTTCAGCAAATTCCTGTTCAATAAGTTCCACCCTCTGTCACCTCAGAGGCTTCACCATGGATGAATTAACTCCCTCTATAGGCATGTCCCTAGCAAATCACAGTGTCTTTCAGAGTGCATTTGTGCTGCCAGACATCCACTCCCAGATTCTTCAAGGCTGGTTGTGCTCAAAACCTTTCAGAGATAAAGCTGTCTCTTTCCGTCTTCCCAACCCAAAATGAAACTTCTCTACCAAGATAAACAAGGAGCTTTCCTCCTTCCTACTCAGCCTCCAAGCTTTTAACAACATGTATTGGACTCAGCAATTAAACTGGAAACAGGCACATTAAATACTTCTACCATCTGTCACAAAGCAGTTGCAACAGATTTACATATCTTGCGCTGGCATAGCAGGGGTAATGAATGCCTTAGATTTCAGTAGTAAATATGAAAAAGATATCAATAATATATCAATATATAGTAGACTGAGTGGACCTTGTTTTCCTGACTTTTTTTCACTTTTTTACAGACTCATAAGGAAACATTTGCACTTTGTAGTACACTACTAGGAAAAAGAGAAAAAAAGTGAAGGAATTTACCTGAGTGTTAGCACACTGGATTTCATATATTTGAGTTACAACGCTTGGAAGCAGTTTGTCTAATTCAGTGGCTTGGATTTCATGAATTATCATTTTTACAGATGAAAGGAAAATAAAGAATAAAATAGAGTTCCAAGTATGTCATGAATGCGAACCAGCGTAATTAATAGTACATGACTGATTTTCACAGTAACTGCATAAAGTCATGGCCCTGTTCAAAATTTTATATTTACAGATAGGAAATGAAGCTTATAAGGCTGCTTCTCCCAGAAAGAGAAAAACAGAAACAAGAAGAAAATGAATTGATATCCTGATTTCTACACTAGGGAATTCATACAGATAGGTTAGCTTTTCGATTGACTAACAGAACACACTGAATAAGTGATACAGAATCAGCAAGGTATTCTTTCTTTCACCACCGAAATGACTTGCGGATAGTTCAATGTGTCTCCAGTTACAATCTCGCTTTGGTATGCACTGAATCGTATTAATTCTTGAATGAAATATATTACTGAAATAAATACTGAATTTTCCACAGCTTACAGGGACATTATGAAGTGTTCAGCATAATCTGTGCATGTGATTGTTTCACTGCTTTAAGTTTTCATGTCTTATTTAGCAAATAACAAATGTGATAATTATTCACAAGTGTAAAATACTTGTAAACAGAACCACAATTCTATATTAAAACTTATCTCAGTTGTATTGCAATACAAAGCAATGCTGCCCACCTTTTGACATACACTTTTGAAGGTCTTAGTGATTTGCCTAGATCATTTTAACAATGCCATCATGGATAAATATATAGCAATACTGTAGCTCCCAAATATAAATCATTCTTTTGTTAGGGGAATAACTGTCCTCTGCTTTCAGAAGTCCTGAGAAAAAAAAAAAAAAAACAACAAAAAAAAACCCCCACGTTTCTAGGTTTCTACATTTACCCATATATGAGACACAAAACTAAGAGCAGCATCCACCCTTATTCACCAAGATAACTTTACATCTTGACCTTTTCTTCCAGAAATAAGGGTAAATGTATGGAGCGGGAAGAATTTGCCAAATAGTTAGAGACACAAATAAGCCTTATAGAAAGAGGTGCAATTGAAAACATAAATAGCCTTTTTCCATTAAATACTGTAATTTAAAGATACTTTGTAAGTTTATGCTTTTGGGTGTTCTAAAGACATTAATAAATTATTCCCTCCTCTTTTAGTGTCTGTTGCTAAATACCGAAAAATGTATGTTTTATACTTTCAGATATGAAGACATTCATAAAAGAAAGTGTCAACGAGGAAATGAGTGAGTGAGTTGAAGAACTTTCAAGAAGCATGAAGCAGGGATCCTATGAGGAAAAAATATTAAACTTCTGTTTGTGTTACTGGGGCACATATTCATAAATGCAAAGAAGTTGACTTTGCTGTTGTTAATACTGAATTTATTGCACAAATTTGTTGTGGGTGGCATGCATGAAAGTAAAATTAAAATTTTTAGTAAAATGAAAAGAATTTTAGACAATTTACTTCTGCCTGCCTGTACCAAATCATACATATATACATATGTAGTTTAGATCTTCTCATTAATTCACTTTGTTCTGCATGCTGCAGTCTAAATTCCTACAGGTAGCAGCAGCACAGAAATTCTGGATTCAGTGAAGTCCCCTGTAGTGCATGCTACCATCTGGGGCACACTGGGATACGAGTAGTTTTGCAGAATACTTAACAGTGGGAGATTACTTACTTGAATGGAAATTGCAGAATATAAGGCAAAGAAGCTGGTTAACCTAAAATACTGCCATAGGGATTTTAGTTTTTCACCAAAAAATGGTCCACTGAAAGGGGATCTGTGAATAGGACAGGCAGCTGAATAGGGCTGAAGAAAATGGAAAAGGATCATGTCTTTAAAATATGTTATGCTGTCATAAAAATTATATTAGTAATGTGCCTGACATATTGATGTTTTACAGCTGAATGCCATTTTTAACTAGAGCTAGCTAAACAGATGCCCTGTGAAATCTATCTTTTCCTTTTGAAGCTTCCTATGTGTTTCTTCTCTCTT
>VZTM01038859.1:16263-26296 GCA_013400555.1 Jacana jacana | reverse complement strand
TTTTTTTTTTTTTTTTTTTTACCCCTATAATTCATACTAGCAGTCCTAAAATGCTTTACATTTATGTTTCCAGGGGTAATGCTTTTATTTTTTATTCTTTTGCATATTTGGAAACAAAGCCCCCAAAGTAGGAAGAAATGGAGAATAAAAGTTGACTATAGTCCATAATCTTTGCAAATACCAGCATTACCATTTTAGATGGCAAGAAAAAGTTATTTAAATGTTATTTCACATTAATTAATGCAATTGTTTTGGAGGAGCTTAGAATTTTTTATTGTGCAAAAATTATTTTGGGTTCCTGTTTAGAAGAAGACTTTCTTGCTTTTATTCTGCTATACTTATTTGAGACAATATCTCGTTCTGAAAAACGTATTTCAAGATATGTAAATATTATCTTGGAAAGAACTAAATTATCATCCCAGTTAATCCTTGTTCTGGGTTTCCCATCAGAAATCTCACCAATGCAGTGGTGGAGGGGTAAAAATAGAAGATACAATAACATCTTCATTTTCCATATCTAATCAGTACACTTAAGAATAAACTATGTGAGAAATTTACTTCTCTTCATTAGAGAAAAAATTTAGTGCAATTAATACAGCTTCATAAAAGTAAAACATTTCTTCACAGGTATATTTAAAACCTTGTTTACACTGAAACTTGTGTGAGTTCAGTTAATAGAGTTTAAGTATTATTAATAGTTTTTGTAACTTTGAATGTTTTTTTTTTTTCTTCCTAGTTATCCAGTCAGGTCTAACAGCCTCGAGTTGAATGCTGCTGTTTTATGTAACTTACTCTTTAGCATGTCATAGTATAAAAATGACATAGCCTACCTGATTTTAGGAAAAAATATAAGCTTGTGGCTATCTTTACACTAGTATACGCTTTATTGTGATCTACTTTGACTAAAATGGTTAAGATTATGTGCACTCAAATTCAGCTATGACATCCACAAATATGAAGATATCAAGTCATTTAAATCACAGTAACAGCTGTTATGAGACTGTCCCTTTATAGTTGACTATGTAAAAGTGCTGAAAATCCTCAGTGTTCCAATGAAACTCATACACATACATTTCTTTATCAATCATTCAGATCTCTCAACTTCACAATACTTGGGCTGTTCCAAAGGGTCTGTGAATCATCCTGCTGAAAATAACCAGCAAGGAGTACCGAGTCCCAAGAGCTCTTGTACCAGCCCAGCCTAGTCCAGCCTGGGAATCTTCACCAGCTTCTTACCAGGGATTCCACATTCTTGGCTTAAAGATTGTATCCAGACATAGTAACTTATGTCGGTGATGTTACATTACAAACCTGTGAACACGACCTGGAGCAGTGCAGGGCTGGGACTACACCACCCGAGGCTGGAGCTGGCCCTGCCTCCACCCTCCCATCACTCTGCCTGGATGGAGAGATGAAGAGAGCCCTGGTCTCTGTGATGCCATCTCAAAGCCCCAGCTATCACCTTCATGTGCAGTGATTTTCTCTGGGTGATTGTGTTTTTTGTGGTGGTTTGGTTTTTGCAGGTTTTTTTGTTGGTGGTGGTGGTGGTGTTGCTGTTAGATTTTTTATGGCAGTGCATACATAAAATGGCACTGAATCAAAAGCTTAAGTGTGGGGGCTATTATCCATTTTCCCAAGACTGGCTCCTGTTTTCTTAGACCTGTATGTGACTGCCTTTTTTCTTAGAACCGTGAGACATTGCTTTGAAGGAAGGAAAACAAGATTTGAATGTGAGACTCTTCTGGTTTTGTTTATTGTTTGTTTTGTTTTGTTTTGTTTTGTGTTTTTTAACCTATGATAAAGGAAGTTGTAGGTTCTTTAAGTGTGATTTTTATGAATGATGCATTCTGAGTAATGCAAGTATATTCTAGAAAAAAAAAAATTACATTGTTTTTACTGTAAAGCTGTTTCACTTCCATACACTAATTACTCTCCTGTAAAAAGAACAAGATAACACTTTCTTTAAAATACTCTTTAAAAAATTAATAGTACTTCTGCATTGTAAAGTACATAACACAATTAAGTATCATGGAAAGCACAGCATACTATGCAATATCAGGTAGAAGTACAGTTTAAAATTCGTCTTACTCTGAAAATGAGTACTAACAAATATACATTATTTATTGTACATGAAAATAAAATTAAATTATTTTTTCGCCTCAGAAAACAGATAGAAAAACATTCTTAAAATATGTTTGCACCAGACAGTGTCCTGTACTTAACATGAATAAAAAGATATTAATAGACAGACTATGGTAGGAATAACACCAAGAAACTGAGCCCAAGTTTCTGCATGCATAGCAGCAAAATGTTTTCATGATAAACCTGTCCTATTTCTAAAAGTGAATTGCAATACTGGTAGCTGTTATGTAGTACAGGAAAGCATTATCCTTTTAAAATCTATTTGCATGTTAGTATTTTGGCTCTGAGTGTTTTTATTTCTTGATTTCTTTGTTGTAGCTTTTTTCTTCCTTTCCCATCACTGTCTTTGCACAATTAGCCATAAGTGCTTCTCTGCTACTTGGCTATTTGTAGTTTTTTTTTCTTTTCTTCCTTTTTCTATTTCTGTCCTTTACTTCAGCTGTTTCGTATGTTAGCTAACATGGCTTTTAATTATTCAACATTACTGTTAATGATATAAAGCTTGTAGTTGTCATTTATTTCATTTTAGGGTTTATCCTTTCCATAAGAAGGCTACAGCACAATTAAGGAACAGCATGTTTTCCTTTTTTTCCAGTTTAACATTGTTGTTCTTTCAAGCTGTGATAGGTGCTGAATACTAATGAAGTAATAGCCAGTCCAGTGAAAGACATTGGAGGGTCATTAGAGAGTTGGCTTACACAGAGTTCATCACAGAGTTGGCTTAATTTTTCAGGTGGCAGATGACTCAGGCTGTTCATGAATTTTTGGGGTATCCTCGAGTATCAGGCTTTTCAGATCTGGACTATGCATGGATTTTTGCCTAGTATGATTTATATGCAAAAAGTGTGTTGTATAACTTTCCAGTGGAACTTAGACAGAAATTGAGCATAAGTTATTAATGAAAAGAAATTGTAAGACTATTGACAAAAGTGGATCTATTTTTTTACAGTTGTTGTCATCCATATGGATGCATTTTAGTCTAAATGCAATTCTATAGTACTTTCTTTCTTAAAATATTTTCATAAAAGTGAGATATCTGAATTGTTTTGTGTTAACAGAGACTTGGTACATAAAGACATTCAGATTAAATTATAAATTTATTTCTAAATCTTTCAATTGTCATATTCAGAATGGGGGGTGGCGGGTGGGGGGACAGGGAGGGAAGAAGGGTGGGGGGGAAACAACACAGAAAGAAACCAAACTTGCTTTTCCAGATCCCATCGTCAAATAAATTCACTCAGAGTCAAATTATTAACATACAGATAGATTTTAAAAGGATGATGCTTTCATGCACTAGACGTGTTCTAAGAAATCAGATGGATGGTTGTATTCAAAGAATTTCAGTCAGCATTTCGATGTCCAGGTGGTGAGCAGTGATGAGTGGTGTTCCTCAGGGGTCAGGACTGGGACTGGGACTGTTTAACATCTTTGTTGGCAACATAGATGTTGGGATTGAGTGCACCTTTAACCAGTTTGCTGATGACACCAAGCTCTGTGCTTGCTTGACACACTAAAAGGACCTGGACAGTCTTGAGAGGTGGGCCTGTGAAAGACTCATGAAGTTCAACCAGCAGAAGTGCAAGGTCCTACATGTGGGGTAATCCCATGCACAAATACAGGCTGGGAAAGAATGGACTGAGAGCAGCCCTGANTTTTTTAACCTATGATAAAGGAAGTTGTAGGTTCTTTAAGTGTGTTTTTTATGAATGATGCATTCTGAGTAATGCAAGTATATTCTAGAAAAAAAAAATTACATTGTTTTTACTGTAAAGCTGTTTCACTTCCATACACTAATTACTCTCCTGTAAAAAGAACAAGATAACACTTTCTTTAAAATACTCTTTAAAAAATTAATAGTACTTCTGCATTGTAAAGTACATAACACAATTAAGTATCATGGAAAGCACAGCATACTATGCAATATCAGGTAGAAGTACAGTTTAAAATTCGTCTTACTCTGAAAATGAGTACTAACAAATATACATTATTTATTGTACATGAAAATAAAATTAAATTATTTTTTCGCCTCAGAAAACAGATAGAAAAACATTCTTAAAATATGTTTGCACCAGACAGTGTCCTGTACTTAACATGAATAAAAAGATATTAATAGACAGACTATGGTAGGAATAACACCAAGAAACTGAGCCCAAGTTTCTGCATGCATAGCAGCAAAATGTTTTCATGATAAACCTGTCCTATTTCTAAAAGTGAATTGCAATACTGGTAGCTGTTATGTAGTACAGGAAAGCATTATCCTTTTAAAATCTATTTGCATGTTAGTATTTTGGCTCTGAGTGTTTTTATTTCTTGATATCTTTGTTGTAGCTTTTTTCTTCCTTTCCCATCACTGTCTTTGCACAATTAGCCATAAGTGCTTCTCTGCTACTTGGCTATTTGTAGTTTTTTTTTCTTTTCTTCCTTTTTCTATTTCTGTCCTTTACTTCAGCTGTTTCCTATGTTAGCTAACATGGCTTTTAATTATTCAACATTACTGTTAATGATATAAAGCTTGTAGTTGTCATTTATTTCATTTTAGGGTTTATCCTTTCCATAAGAAGGCTACAGCACAATTAAGGAACAGCATGTTTTCCTTTTTTTCCAGTTTAACATTGTTGTTCTTTCAAGCTGTGATAGGTGCTGAATACTAATGAAGTAATAGCCAGTCCAGTGAAAGACATTGGAGGGTCATTAGAGAGTTGGCTTACACAGAGTTCATCACAGAGTTGGCTTAATTTTTCAGGTGGCAGATGACTCAGGCTGTTCATGAATTTTTGGGGTATCCTCGAGTATCAGGCTTTTCAGATCTGGACTATGCATGGATTTTTGCCTAGTATGATTTATATGCAAAAAGTGTGTTGTATAACTTTCCAGTGGAACTTAGACAGAAATTGAGCATAAGTTATTAATGAAAAGAAATTGTAAGACTATTGACAAAAGTGGATCTATTTTTTTACAGTTGTTGTCATCCATATGGATGCATTTTAGTCTAAATGCAATTCTATAGTACTTTCTTTCTTAAAATATTTTCATAAAAGTGAGATATCTGAATTGTTTTGTGTTAACAGAGACTTGGTACATAAAGACATTCAGATTAAATTATAAATTTATTTCTAAATCTTTCAATTATCATATTCAGAATGGGGGGTGGCGGGTGGGGGGACAGGGAGGGAAGAAGGGTGGGGGGGAAACAACACAGAAAGAAACCAAACTTGCTTTTCCAGATCCCATCGTCAAATAAATTCACTCAGAGTCAAATTATTAACATACAGATAGATTTTAAAAGGATGATGCTTTCATGCACTAGACGTGTTCTAAGAAATCAGATGGATGGTTGTATTCAAAGAATTTCAGTCAGCATTTCGATGTCCAGGTGGTGAGCAGTGATGAGTGGTGTTCCTCAGGGGTCAGGACTGGGACTGGGACTGTTTAACATCTTTGTTGGCAACATAGATGTTGGGATTGAGTGCACCTTTAACCAGTTTGCTGATGACACCAAGCTCTGTGCTTGCTTGACACACTAAAAGGACCTGGACAGTCTTGAGAGGTGGGCCTGTGAAAGACTCATGAAGTTCAACCAGCAGAAGTGCAAGGTCCTACATGTGGGGTAATCCCATGCACAAATACAGGCTGGGAAAGAATGGACTGAGAGCAGCCCTGATAAGAAGGACTTGGAGGTGTCGGTGGATTCAAAGCTCAACATGAGCTGGCAAAAAAGCTGGCTTGTGGCAACAACTTGCACCTCAGAAAACCAACCACATCCTGAGCTGCATCAAAAGAAGTGTGGTCAGCATTTTGAGGGAGGTGATTCTACCTCTCTGCTCCACTCTGGTAAGACCCTGCCTGGAGTACTGTGTCCAGCTCTGGGGCCCCCAGTGGAAGAAGGACATGGGCCTGTTGGAACAAGTCCAGAGGAGGGCCACAAAGATGATCAGGATGCTGGAGCACCTCTCCTATAAAAAGAGGCTGAGAGAGTTGGGGTTGTTCAGCCTGGAGAAGAGAAGGCTCTGGGGAGACCCTATAGCAGCTTTCCAGCATCTGAAAGGCACCTACAAGAAAGCTGGAGAGGGATTTTCTGCAAGGGCATGTAGGATGAGGGGTAATGGCCTCAAAGTGAAAGAGGGCAGATTTAGATTAGGTACTAGAAAGAAATTATTTACTGTGAGGGTGGTGACGCACTGGAACAGGTTGCCCAAGGAATTTATGGAAGCCCCATCACTGGGAGTGTTCAAGGTCAGGCTGAATGGGCTTTGAGCGATCTGGTCTAGTGGGAGGTGTCCCTGCCCATGGCAGAGGGAGTGGAACTTGATGATTCTTAGGGTCCCTTCCACCTCTAACTATTCTATGTTTTTTACTATAAGATGATACGTATTTGAGTTTTTTTTTTTTTCATATATGTATCTAAGAAATTCTTAATGGCTATGTAGCAAATATGTTCAGACTCTTCAGGATATATGTGATAACAGCATTACATAGGAGCTTGGCATTATGTCTATATATTTTTTGTCTTATTTGAAAAGGTAAGTGTCAGCCAATGAGGACAGGTATGCAAGAAAGCCCAAATCTGGTATCAGAACTGATGATCCACAAAGTTTGGAGGGAATGTCCCAAGTTTTTTTCTGAGACATCTTCAAACTACTGTTGTTATTATTGTTATTATGACCCATATTACCCATATTATCATTATTTATTATTATTGAGCTACTTGCAGCTTTATGAATATCTGTCCATCTAGCTGCAGAGTTTAATGCAGACCTCATCAGCTTCTATCTAAAACCTTACAGAAACAAATGCCTGTGCAAAATAAGCCTATAGAATCAGACATCACATGAGCACATTTCAATGCAACTAATTGTTAATGTCCATCAAATCACAGAATAATTAAAAAGAACTCTTTTTTTTTATTTATTTAGTATGTGTCCTAGATCCTGGGCTAAAGGTTATAAATTACGCACAATGGAAAACAGAACTTTGGTCGCTAAAAATTCAAATTATGTTGAGAATAGTTCTGCTGGTTATTACCTTCAACTTTCAGTAAGTCCGAGTTTCTGAAAATTAAGCGTGAAAAAAGACAATCTAGAAACAAGTACAAGTACTAAAATTGTAGATCCATCTGCATATCTTTTTGTTTACCTTTTATTTCAGGTTTAGTTTTAATATATCTGGGAAAATGGTTTTGTCTTAATCCATGGGGTGGTAGCAACACCAAAACATTTTCTCTTCATTTGAGACAAACCGTTCCATTCATCTGAAATAAACATACATCAGCTTTTAGGGACGGAATTGTTTTTCATTTTCTCTTTCATTCATAAGCCCTCAATTTTTTTGTAATTACAAACAGGACAAAACCTAGTATTAAATAGAAAAGGGTAAAAAATACACATGAGTATTCAGTGTATCTGTGTAATGACTGAATAGCAATCTTACCTCTAAGTAATTTACTCTAAGACATAAGAAATGGCAGAGAGGGAGATAGCATACTCTCTTGTTTGATACTTTGTGGTACTTAAGGTGTGGAAAGGACTGACAGTAGCCCAGCATTTCAAAGGAAGACTGAATCTTGCAGTATCTTGCCTAGCCACAATCTTCAGACAGCTAAAGGCAGAGACGTGCCCACAGTGTTTCTCAGAAAAAGTCTCATATATCATATGATTGATGGACAAAGAATGATTTATATACATAGGAAACAAACATTTTTTTTTCATATCAGATCAGAGGTTTGTGTTAACATCTACACTTCCAAAAAACTATGAAATAACCTTGATTTTTCTTAAAACCCTGGAATTTTCTCATCATTAATTGAATAGCTTTATGATTATTTTTTCATAGGAAACATAGCATTCCAAAGGGAATGGAATAATCTGACACCAGAACAGGAAGTGTTAATTGAGGAAAAGGTGAGGGAATGAAAAAGTATTATTTTTTAAAAAATAAACCAAAAGTAAACAAAAGGAGTATAAGTTGTCAAGATAAACCCTAATATAATAGGAAAAAAAAAAAAAAAGAAAGACATATTTGACATCATGTAGTATTTTTCATCAAATCAAAATTCAAGATAAAAAATAGCATTGTCATTGAAAGACACTATAGGATGTTAAAGTCAACACACATGCACATGCACACACACATAGGATGCTATCTCCAAAGAAAAATATGTTACCTATGTAAGAAAAGGACAGATTAATATTTCTGGGTAAAACTGATTCCATTTATTGAGGAAGTATTGCACATTAACTTGCTTTAAAGTAGCATACAGTTAATATTGTTGCAGTTTGAAGTAATTTCTAAAATTCTAGTAGAGTTATTTTCCTAATGACTTCTTTTAACTGAGCTAAGCAGGATACTTGATAAGTAAAATAGCCTTAATGGCTTCAAACATGGTCTGTTTTCAAATAGCGGAAAAAGAAGTTAAAACTACCCAAATTTGTTTTGATGAAATTATGATGAAAATATGAAATCAGAAAAATGTCCCGATTGTGATGAATAAGTGTAATAATATTAGTGACGCCAATGGTACTGTTTTTGACTTTGGACATAAGAGTTTTACAAGGTAGCCCTATAATATAAAATCAGTTTCGAAAGTTCTAAGTAATTTTTCCTCACTGACTAAACGTCAAGTTTCACATCCAGCAAAAATCACAATGCAGGATCCTTCTGTTCAACTTAATTTCTCTCAAAAGTCAAACTTGCAGACACAATAAGACATGGAGTTTGGTTTGTCCCTTTATTTATACTTTAATATAATTTATAATTTCTACATATACAGGAAACTATTGGAAGTGGTTGACATGGATTTACTAAGGGTAAACCAAGCTTGACCAATCTGAGAGCCTTCTATGTTGTAATAACTGGATGGCTGGATGAGGGGTGAGCAGCAGATGTTATCTATCGACGTCAGCAAGGCTTTTGACACTGTCTCCCATAACATCCTCATTAAGAAACTGAGGGAATGCAGACTAGATGAGGGGGCACTGAGGTGGACTGAGAGCTGGCTGTGTGACAGAACTCAGAAGATCCTAGTTAATCAGGTAGGGTAAAGTTGGAGGCCTGTAGCCAGTGGTGTCCCCCAAGCATCAATACTCAGTCCAGTCTTGTTCAACATATTCTTCAATGACCTGGATGAGGGGATTGAGTGTATCCTCAGCAGGTTCACCGATGCTATCAAACTGGTAGAGCTGGCTGACACTCCAGAGTGCTGTGCTATCCAGAGTGACCTGTAAAGGTTTGTGAGCTGGGCAGAGAAGAACCTAACTAGGTTCAACAAGGGCAAGTATAGGGTCCTGCACCTGGGGAGGAAGAATGCCAAGCACCAATACAGGTTAGGGATAGACCTGCTGGAAAGCACTTCTGAGGAGAAGGATCTGGGGGTTCTGGTAGATAGTAAATTCTCCATGAGCCAGCAATGTGCCCTTGTCACCAAGAGGGCTAGTGGAATCCTGGACTGCATAGGGAAGAGTGTGACCAGTAGGTCAAGGGAGGCCATTCTTCCCCTCTGCTGTGCACTGATGAGGCCACAACTGGAATACTGCATCCAGTTCTGGGCTCCCCAGTCCAAGAGAGATGAGGAACTAATGGAGAGAGTCCAGTGTAGGGCAACAAGGATGATTAAGGGATTGGAGCATCTCCCTGATGAAGAAAGGCTGGGAGAGCTAGGACTCTTTAGCCTGGAGAAGAGAAGGCCGAGGAGAGGCTTTATTAATGCTTACAAGTATCTAAAGAGTGGGTTGGAGGAAGATGGAGCTGGACTGCTATGAGAGCTCAGAAATCAAGTATAGTGATGATGAGGTTGAAAGTGTTTGGATTAGGATAAAAGCCAATAAAGGTGATATTGCTGTAGGAGTCTGCTTTAGACCTCCCAACCAAAGTGGTGAGGTGGATGAAGCTCTCTATA
>VZTM01038857.1:32949-45426 GCA_013400555.1 Jacana jacana | reverse complement strand
GGATTCTGTCACAGGAGAAAGCAGTGCTAGAGTTAACCCTTCACAGAAATGTCTGCCTTCTATTCTCTTATGTTCCTTTCACAGAGTCAATGTTTCTTGATCCCCTTCTGCAACCACCCTATTTTAGTAATCCCTGGATGAGGAGAAGAATAGCCATATGGCTTGAAGTAACTTGTGTTTCAGCATAGAAAAAACATAACTTTCTTTTTGTCTAAATGATGCTTTGAACCCTATTTTACATGGCCTCAGCAAAAATATGGAAGTGATGAGACAATTTCAAAATAGTAAAACACCATCTTGAGAGAGGTCAGCACAGGAATGCATCTGGAGAACTGTCCTTTTACAGCTGCCCCTGGAGAAGTCTCAGTGACTAGTAGGCAGATGGCTCAACTTTATCAACATCAGAATGTCTGCTAACTATATCTGAGATGCTGGGCTGAGATGATGGGCGTGGCTCTCTTTCAGCCCTTGTCTTTCTACAAGACAGAAAACATTTAAAACCTATTATAAAGGAAGTAGGTGAAAATGAGGATTGTAACAGATGTGTTTGCTAATAGCAGAGAAGGTAGGATCTGGCGAGGTAGGAGGGCTCTTCCAGTTTTACAGTCACATAATATTTGCAAAATTACTTTCTCAAAAAATCAGTGAGTGTTATGCAGCGTTTATGCCAAATATGAATAATTAAAAATAGTGAATAATTAAAACCTGTCTGGGAACAGTTATATAGGTAATTTAACACTCTCAGGTGTGCACAAAAGAAAAGGAAATGTGAATATATTATAATTTGAGACTGCATTTTAGATTTGTCTTGTTCAAGTGAATCCAAATTCTGAATTCTGAACTCTACCTGGTACGTCATCAAACGCAGCAAATCTGAAAGCTATGTGAATATGTGCATTAGTCTTGGACTTAATGGACTTTCTCTTCAAAGAACACAAAGTGCCTTTGAAATGGGAAGTACACGTACACTACAACTCCTGGAAGAACTACTCTGGCTTTCTCTTTATGTAAAAGTAGTTGTAAATTGTGAAGTTTCGTTCACATCCCACATGTTTTGTGCCACCAGTCATGGTCCTTAGCTGATAAATTAGAAAAGTTATTTTTGTACTAGAGAGGGGAGATCTACAGTTGAACAGTATAAACTTGCCGATGTGCTTCCCAGAGAGAAGGTTAAGCCACAACTTCGGCTGCAGTGCATTTTTTATCTATTTTTCAGTAGATGTATTTTTAAGACATTCTTGACTTTAGTACAAAGAATGACAATGTATTTGGTGAGGATTCATAGGGATGACGCAGGAAAAGCGTGCCTAGATACAGGATTATAATTTCTGGGTTGATGGATGATCTAAAGGTGTAGTCTGCTAAGCTTAGATATAGTGACTCAAAATTTAGCTTCACCAAAAGAAGCAAGTGAGCCTGATTTGTTCCTGCAGCTCAAGCACAATGGTATCTGGTTTTGCATTAAAAAGCTGGTAATAGATGAGATTCCTATAAAATATCCACATTTTCAAGTTGGCAAGTGATCAACTGAAAGAAAAAGAGGAAGAGAGAAACCACTGTGTCCTTTTAAAGACAAAGGTTTTCAGAAATCTCCATTGTACATGAAGACAACTTGTTTTCAGAAGCTCTGGTACTCATTTTGGAAAGGAGAGAATCCAAGAAATTGCTATAATGTCTATATGCCAGAAAGCAGCAAGTGAAGTTTTAATTTCTTCTCTAGTATTGCTGTTTGCTTTTCAGGATAGCACATGAATTCTCTTGGGGTTTGTTTTTTTTTTTTCCCCCTCACTATCGTGTGAACTCCATATATGTTATACATAGAAACATGCATGAGCAAAAGAGTGTGTGAAGGGAAGAAGTAAGAATTTACTCATGCAATGATGTTTAGGTATAAAAAACTACTTTAACTATAAAAGGAGGTTCATTTGTTCTTTTTTATTTATTGTAGTTTTTTAATTTATTCTAGCGATAGCTGTTATTGTTGCTTTTAACAAGGATAAAGGTCATGAGCTCAGGGCAGCATATAACCCCTTTTTGAATTTAGAAGCTCATCAGCCTTTTCATGTTTTTTAGATATAGCGTTGCTTTGTACATATTTCTGGGATATTGCACAGTTTTATTTGCCCTATAGAACTAGTCTTGCATAGATGCTTTTTTCTCCTCCTTTATGTTTCAGCTATGGAGACCAAAAGGTTTACTGGAGTTCATGTTGCTACTGCCATGCCTTTTTTCTTAGTGTCTCACAAACAGGGAAGGAGCATGGGAAGGGTCTTTGTACCTTACAGAGAATATTGCATGCTGAGGGAGAAGCTGAGTTAATGTTGCAATGTGTAGCAAGAACAATTAAAACACAAGGAAAAATAATAATGCATCTTCTATTCTCTGCTTTCTAATGTCTCTTTCCAAATGTCACTTTGGGTATATTTCTCTTTTCTCACAACTAGGAATCATAGATGGATTTGTGCACCTCTGTCTTTCTGAAGCAGAACCAACGTTTCTAGACTTGCCTGTCTAGAATAGCCGTTCAGAACTGTGAAAGAATGGGATTTTGAATGGAAATTTGAATGAAACTGAATGGTAAAGTTCTGAAGAAACAAATTCAAATTTAGATCTTTTGTTTTATACTGAATTAAAAGCCAGGTTTCAGAAGGTTTCTACATTGGGTTGAAAAAGAATTATGAGAACTGTCTGTACCTTCTGCCAGATTTTCTTTATTAATCACCTACTTAAAAGAAGTTATAGGTCAGCCTTAGAACAGAAAGGGATGCAGTCTATATAAAAACTTTATTCCTTCAGTCCATTTGTTTTACAGAGCCAGCTGTTCAGGTAGAATCTTTTGGTTTCAGTGGGCATTTCCCTGGTATCTTTTCCATAGCGGTGGCTCTATAAATGAGCATAGTGTCAACATAAAATAAGCTTGTTTCTTTGCAGCCAAATTGAAGATTCAGAGAGACACGAGCCTGAGCTTTTCAGGGATATACTGTGCATAGTTAAGAACACCAAAGCCACAAGGTCTTCCTCTTTACAGAGTTAGATCCCTAGTTAGGCAGGTGGCTTTCGTAGTGTATCTCAGCTCTCCTGTATAGACTGATAAGGAACAGCTGAGCTTAAGTCTGTTGTTTGGAGTGAAAATTGACCCATGCAGAGAAATGTAAATAAAGCAATAATGGTTTTAGAAGCATTCGGTCTAATGCTCTCTCACTGAGTGGTTTCCTATTGACAGCTTTCCCTCCTCTCTTCCTTTCCTCACCTTTCAAGGAAATGAAGTCTCCAGGCTTCACAGACTGTGAATCCTCAGTTTTCCCTGCCTCCCACCTGCACAGCCCCATGTGCTGGAGAAACGGCTCTATTCTTGGTTCACTTCTGAAGGACCCAAGTCTTGCCCTATGCACTTGTGCTCCCCCAAACCCTACCCAGAGAGGAGACAAATTTACCTGTGTCAATCTGGCATGTCAAATCTGAAACAGTTCTGCTGCTGTAATCCTTTGATCCATGTGGGTCTTCAACAAGCCTTCTCTTGTCTCTTGACAACAGCTCCCTGGCCACCTCCTTGCCTGCAATGGGAGAAGGAGAGAGATTGGGTGCTTCACAGCCCCCTGAGTTCTCCCCACACCCAGAAAACACCATGGCTCAGACATGGTCTCAGATTTGAGATGCTGTTTAGAGGAGTTTGAAACTATACAAGCTTAAGAGGAGACAACTTTGACTTGCTAAGGTTTAGGTGTCTTTTTGAGACTTTCTTCCAGAAAGACCTTTTATTGTAGTATCAACCTGTGAGAATAGATTTGTGAGTCCATTCCCTCATCGCCAATTAAAACTGAAGTAATTTAGCACAAACTGGCCTTGCAGGATCAAACCTGTCAGTTTTCACTCACCTTATGCTCAAGGGAAGGTATTACATATTTAAGTATAAAAAAAAATAAATCTATAAAACATACACTTCTGTCCCTCACCATGATGTACTGCAGCTCCCAGGGCTGCATACTGATGCAGCACAAATCAAATTTCTAGACAACAGGATCTGTGTTCCTACTTCATTTGGTTATAAGGCAATAATTCATTTTCCATTAATTTTCACACAGATTATATTTTCTTGAATATTAACAATCAAAGCCTATTCCAGAATTTACAGCAGATAGAAATAAAAGCATTTTGTCTTTCTTAGTGTCATTGATCTTTTGAGTCAATACCATTCATAAAAATAAATACCTGGCAGAATTAATTTCACATAACTTCAGGCATCTATAGTAGATGTAGCTCTACACCTGTTTTTTGCAGCTCTTTCTGCGTTGTTAGTGACAAGAAACAGGCATTAAGGAATGCCTCATCTGAACTTCTTCTGGCAAACAGTCTGTAATGTAGGGTGATGCAATGAGCACAGAAACGCCCATTTCTTCCCAGTGAAGATCGTGGCAGCCCAAGTTGATACCTTCAGGCTGTGGCAGTCATTGACAACACTCTCCCAGATGTGACTTCTCCTGCATGAGATGATGTGGACAGCCACACTGGCATCACGGCAGCCCTGAAAGTCACTGTCTCAACAGGAGAGGGTCCTGCATATGTATGCCTGCTTGACAAACCATTTGCTTTACTGATAATGATTATTTAGCTTGCCTGTTTGATATTTGTGTCTGAACAGGTAAACTTGAATAGAAAACAGCAAAAGGCTAAAAGGTTAAAAGCTTATTTGCTTTACATGCTATTGCTTCTGTAACAAGACTAGGAAAAGTTTGCTAATTATATTTTATTTGCTTAAAAAAATCAAGCCAACAAACATCATCCCCAAAACCCTCCAGGATAATAGACTTTAAAATGTTTCATTCAATCATATTACAGAAAAAATCCTCATAGGATAAATATGTTTTTTACTTTCTGATAATCCCAAGAGTCCACTGGGAAAACTCTTTTCCTCAAAGAATTAATTTATTTTTCTTTCCAACCAGACTTCAAAATGTTTCCTTCAGGAAGGCAAACTTCTTTCCAGTTATAACTACTGTTCAAGACCTACTATGTCATGATACATTAGCCTATTGCTTTTCCACATGTGAGCACTTACTCAGTTCCTTCTAAGTGTAACTAGATGTTTTGATAGCCATTAATAACACCTCATCATTTTTATGTAATGATTAAACCAACAGCTAATGGCAAAAAAACACTGCTTAGATTCTTAGCATATCTATCTAGGTAAGATTTTAGGCTTCTGCCCCACAAGACAAAATCATTACTAGTCCACACAGCTCCATGTTGCAGCAGTACTGTTGCTTGTATATATACATCAGCTGTATACATATTTTGTATACAAACAAAATACAGCAGCTGTAGACATATTTTGGTTGAAGCTTTTGTTCCTAAATGCGTTTATTAGACAGGAATTTAGGTACCCATGTAGATTAGAATACATAAAACAAGTGATACGCTGACTTTTCTCACTTATGAAAAACTGCAATAGCAGCGCTGGTCTGGTACCCACTGCAGGGTGTCTTCAGGGAAGGTGAATTGCAAGGGCTTTAAGTGTGCTACTACAGCCTTTTTAAACTCTGCAAACCCTTGCTGTAGGATTTCAGTCCTCTGAATTGACTAAAAGTAAAGCCCTGCTGTCAGCAGAGCAGGAGTTCCTTTGCAGCTCTGCTCCTGCAGGAGTTTTCATGTTGCCATTGGTTTGTAGTGGCAGAGGTGTGCACTTCTGTGATGGTGCCAACATTAAGTTACCTGCGCTGTGGCTGATACTATGCTTCAGAAAAGCCTGAACTCTCCATGATTGAATTTAATGTGCTGCTTTTTAAAATAGGCTGTAATTAAGTTAATTCAACCAGAGAAAACTGACATTTTCAGTTGTTCCACAAGAAGCAGAATAGTTTGAAAAAACAGCACTAAAATCTGTACCTCATGACAGTTATGACAGGTTAGTTACATTCTGTGGCCTGGTAAAAGCATAGGTTTAAGTTCTCCTCAGAAAAAGAGGGGATTTGAGCTGCTATCTCTGCTATTCTAAATCACAATATAAATGGGTTAAGGATAAGAATGGTACTAGGAATTGTGTTTGGGAGGAGAAATGAGTAAAATCAAAACTCTACTTTGGCACCAAGAGCAAGAAACTCTGCAGCCGAGGTGCAAGATGCTGGCTAACAGAATGGAGAGGGCTGCTAACAGAGCAGATGTGTAGGTGTAAATTGCACAAGCAAATCGAGAAAGATCGTCCTTTGTTTCAGGAGCTGCTACACTAAAATAAACCACTAATAAAAACGTGAATCAACTAAAATGAATACACAAGCCTATCAGTAGAACTTTCATTTAAAATAGACTGAACAAGACAAAGAGAAAATGTACTTCGGCATCAAGGTCACTTTCGTTCAGGAAGTTTGCTAAGTTGGCTAGGTCACTGGGGAAATAATTACAGGCAGTGGAAAGGGAAAAAAAAAGCAGCGAGCATTTGCAAGCCTAGGTGGGCACACACCAAATGGCAGTATAGTGGCAAATAGCAGCAAGCTGTTTGCCAATAATGTAAAGCAAAGCTTGTATCATACTGAACAAAGGTTGAGATTATTGGCATTTGAAACGTATTCATCACGTGTATCCATATGGGGGAAGACTGCATCAATAGTACTTGCCCTTGCTTGATATCCAGTCTTCTATGACTTGAGCTTGGCTGCTGAGCTCCACAGTGACTACCCTCTCTTCTGGCTGAATTTTAGCCTATGTGCCACTCAGTAATGAGATTTAGTTTATTCTATCCAACTTTGTGAGGATCTGGCCTCAGTTTAGAAAAATAAGTCTCTTTGGGACATGTTATATTATCACAACTGCACAGTTAACCATTTCTGTTTTTCCTCTGAATGCAACAGTGTTCATCAAAATGTAGCCATGTTTTTATTGCTTAGATTTGGACACACGTTTTCTTGCTCTTTCTTTCATTTATTGAAAGATAGTTGTACAGGGAAAAGTTCATACTTTTTTTTTTTTTTGCCAAGATATACAGACCTGGAGGAATTAATTTCTTCTGTCATATAGGAAAACTTTCTGCTACCTTGTATCTCTGCTGTGCAGTGAATTCACCTCCAATTTCTAGCTCAGAGGATAAGGAATGTTGAAAGGCTGGGCTTGTTCATTTTGTATGTTGCCATTGTATTTAAAAATAAGTTTAAGTCTTGAAAGCAGGTGGGAGTAATAAGCACATTGGTTTATTTTTAATGGAATTTGTTTACAGAAGTTGGCCAGGCTATTTTGAAAATACAAACGTGTACAGTATTGTGCAGGTCTGAGGAGGAGACTCTGAAGGCAATGCTCATTGCCTTCTTCAGGCACTCAGCACCCAACGCTGAAGCAGTGCCTTTTACTTTCCAGTTTATAACAAAACTGCAGATTGCAGGTCGACACCTGTTGGGTATCAGTTGTACCACAGCTGTACTCGCTAAGCTGTGCTCTGCACCGAAGACATCTAGATGTTATGTATCCCCTTTGCGACACATGAGAGGGGAGACATGGGACCAATCTTACTGTGTGCAGGAGATGAAGTACTTCTGAATGGGTCTGTGCAGCTTCTGGTTACCTACGTTGAGTCCTATTGAAATACCGCAGCAGGTCCTAGAAAGTTTTCTTTTACCCTGAGTAATGACTGGATTGGACCCATGCTGAGTAAACCTGCCCAGCTCTGCAGGTGTTCCTCTCCTGCATACATCAGTCCACCCAGTATAATATCAAGTGATCTAATAACAGCAATTGTATGGTTCTTTTTGTTTTATCCGAACATCTGCTGAGCGTTTCTAGCACAGCATGAAAGAGCATTATCTTGGTTTACAGCTTATCTTGTTCTAACAACATCAGAAATACCAGCCATCAATATGCTCCCTCTTGAGAGCAAACCAATCGCAGGTGTGTCAGCTGGCTATGATTATATTCACAGGCTCAAACTGATCTTGTGTCAGCTCATCATAACTGCAAATCTGTGTAGTTTTAAAATTATTTGTTGCCATACGGATTAACCAGATGACCTAATCAGTCTGGGGTTTATGATTCATATGAAGAATAGTAACTGATGTTAGACAGGCAAGAAACATCTGAAGCTTTGAACAAATTTTCATTAAAATACGTTTTTCATATTATGACATTTATTTCATGAAACATTAACTCCATTTTCTGCAGACTATTTTAATATTTAGAGTTAAAGGTTTTTCTCTCACTTTTGCATTACTAGATAGCTGTAATAATGCAGAATATATAATGAAGTTTACAGAGAGCTGTAAGTCTGAAACAATGTTACAGCTCAAAAATAGAAATGAAACAAAGTCCAAAGAGAAAACTGTCAATGAAAATTGGTAGAAATTGGATATATATGTAAATTACAAAAACTAATCTACTGAGATTCATAAGGCAAATAACTCTGAGTACTATTACTTGGCACAAAATAGAAACATTTCATTGGAAGTGCTGCTGCTAGAGCAATGAACTGATGAACATAAATTGAATATAAATGACTGCATGCAAACTGCAGTACCAAACAGAAAAAGAACTGGGGGAAAAAAAAAAAGAAGAGCATGTATATGTGTGTGTGACTGTGCACATAGAGTGTTATATAATATATATAAATATCTGCAAGTCTCATAAATAGATTGGATTGGCAAGTATTCCCAATGCAGCAAGTTTTGTGGCTGTAAAACACTCAGCCACCCTCACTGGGGATGGAGCCACTTGCAGGCTACCGGCAGTGAAGCCCATTCAGAACAGGATCCTACTGCTGGTCGAATGGGACACCGAACACGGGCAGAGATAGAAGGGATGGAAGGATGAAATCAAGCTCTGAATTTCATGCCCTGCTAATTGATTAATTTAATATATTAGGCTGCTATATAAAGTCTTAAATAAAATCTTAGGCCAAAATCCAATATAATTTTTATCACTTTAAATCTAGAATGATTCTGTTATGTCTGATACTAAAGGGGAAAATTGACATTTTACCTTATTATAGAAATCATAGGAATGCAAGGTTAGAAAGGTCTTACAAGATCATCAAGTCCAACCATCCTCCTGTCACCAGTTCCTTCTCTTTGTTCAGAGTCCCAGCTTTATTGCTAGGTGCTTCTTTAAACAAAGTCCTTTCTGTAAAAGCACCCATTAGTAAATGTTAAAAATACATATAAAATTTGGTATTTACATATGCACGTATAAACACTCCTCTTCCTATGCACATAGATAACATAAATCTTTCTCTGCAGTTTCCTAGAAGCCATACTATAGCTGTGGTATTTAAGAGTGAATGTGGCTAACGTTTATTAGACTTGAACTGTATTGTGGGTAATTGTCCAGTAATAACCTCTGGTAAATTATATGAAGCCTTTACTTTACTTAACAGGGAATGCAGGCTCCCCAAACTCTAATATTGTCATCATTCAAGATAATGAGCAACACAAACCATTCTATTACCAATCTAAAAGCAATAAATGTCAAAGTAAAGAACTATGCAATATTCTGGCCTGGAAGAACAAAGGACAAAAGTAATGATAATGCCTTTTTATATTTGCAGTCTATTATATCATGCATAACAAATGACCCTGTAATTGTAGACAGTGTTATTTTAACAGGTTGTAAAGAGAAAATGGTGGGGCTGAGAAGGGAGTGTTTTGAACACTGCCCTAACAAATGCTGTAGGGCTTGTAAATTGAAATACTTAATGTTTTATTTGAATTTTATCCTGGTGAACATACTGGATTATTCTGAAACTCTTTTTTTTTTATCACCACGATCACTGAGAACTCCGTAATGTGACACCAAGATCCTTGCTTGCCTTGGTGATGGTTTTACTAATACTTTGGTGATCAGCTTTCCTCCGACACTAGCATAAGCAAGGACAAAAATACATTTTAAAACAAAGGTTATTGATTTATGGAAATTCCTAATTTGGGCATTTATAGACCACTCAGAGGTCACACAGCATTTCAGCATTCATTATGAGCCCAAGGGTTGCTGCAAGTAGCAGGTACTCTGTCTACTGCTGCACGTGTGGTGGTATAGATTCGGGTAATCATGAATTTATAGAGTGACTCCACTTTGAAATATCTTGCTTCAATTTTTTGTTGTAAACAAAAGCAAACTAGTCAGCTACTTGGTCAGCGCAAGAGTAATTTTTTTAATGTTAAGGGTGAAGGGAAATGCCTGAAATTGAGGAAGCCAGTGCCTCAGTCACCCCTTTGTAAAAGTAGGATAATTCCTACTTTCTTGCACATCACATTCATTGCCTATTTTAAGAATAAATTTTTGCTGAACAAAAAAAGAATTTTGTATGTGCTTCATTGTCAGCATGTGAAGGCCTGCAAAAGAAGGCATTTACTAGAGCAAATATTTAAATGGTACGATTGTCTATGTATTTGGGAGAATTAGCTCGTGTAACTTTGATGTACCAAGGAGACAATTAGCACAAGTGGCAGTTATACTTCAGATTTCATTCACCAATATGCATGGTTAAATTCTGTTCCTGGGTACCTAGTCCTGAAGTAAACCCATCCATTCTACTCCTTCTCTATATCTACGCTTGTGAACACGAGAGTAGGATTTAGCTATAAGGGAAAAGTTGAGAGATCTCCTTTGCTTACATTATATTGCCTTATAACTCATGTAATTCATTATGCTTTCCTTAATGTAGCCGTTTTATATCCTCCCTCAAGATTCCATCAGATTCAGGACCCTGTAGGGTTAATCCCCGTATAGTTTCATTACGTAAAATTCGATTTTGACTTCTTTCAATGCTTTGTTATCAGCTGGTATATAGACCATAAATGACAAATATTAAACTGAACTAACCTTGCTTTGTTATCTTTATTAGGCTGGTTTTATAAGCTGCCTTTGGCTTAAGTCTGTGCCTCATGAGTTCATATTACCTCATCACATCAAATGGGAATCCACAGAAGCGTTTGTCAGAGAAAAAAACAGGCCCTCAGCACAAAGCTGTAAAATTTAGGTTTCCACTTGTACCACTGCTTAACAGAAGTGACAGAAAAAAGTAGCAAGCAGTTATTTTACATATATCTTTCCTTCTTAGGGAAAACAAATGATTAAACTTCTCAATATTTGCATTTTCCCCATCAGTATATATCCCAAACCTGTCAAGAGAATGGCAGGGGGTGGCAGTGTCTATCGCTTCCCTGCTTTTGGAAAAGATCAGAACCCAAGTTTCCTGATGGCACAGCCATACTGCAGTTTCCATAGCAGATCTCAGAAAAGATGTTCCCCATGGGAGTTGTTTATACAGCTATTTTCAGGTAAGTTCCAGAATAATGAACACAGATTGTGTTGTGTTTTATTTTTACTCCTTCTTTCTCATATCTGAATGAGTGTTACACGTTTATCTATATGTTCATCTGTTTCTGTTTGTCTGTAATTTTATGTGGTAGCATCTGTGAGTGGTAGTTTTGTATAATAACGTGTATATAAGTGAAATCAACAGTTGGTTTAAGGACTGTGTTCAGTAAGCAGAGAAGTCTTGGATGACTGATACTAGTTACTGTGGATTGACTGCTACATAGCTGAGGTATGAAGAGGGATTTAGTTAAATGATTTATCTGAGTGTCAAGGTTGTCCTCTTTTCTTGGGCTACTACAGAAAAGAAACATACCTCCTTTTGGTTTGAAAATAAAATATCCTATATATAACAGAATTATATTTTGACTTACTGTCTCCCTACCCCAAATGGCATTTGGTTGCTCATCAGACTTTGTCAGGCTCAGAAATAGTTTCAGAAAGAACATATGTGAATCCATCCTCAGACAAAAGCGTAAATGTTAATGCTGTCACTGAACTGGGACTAAGATAAGTGACAGTGTCCGAGATAGGGGAAAATAATTATGGAAAATGTTTTGGAATTGCTTAGATATTGAGTTTTAATTTCCAATATATTGTTGAAACTGAGTAGGAGTCCATGTGAATATTCTGAGTATCAGTCTGAAGACAGGAGCACAAGACTTCAGATGTACTCTAAGGCACAGGAAGTTTCAGAGAAGTGGAAATCCCCAAAGTCTTCCTCTGTGAAAAAAAAAAATACAGGGGTGGGCTATTGCTAATACAGTTTACAGCCTATTTGACACTGCACAAATGAGATTTGCACATCACTAGTAAATGTGATACAATGTAAGGCTTTGCACAAATTAATGTACTGGTATGATTTATCCTTCTTGAACTACCTCTGCAAGGCTAAGGGGTTAGATATTGCTTCTAAGCCAAATGAATAACAACAAATGAATAGTAACATTATTATAGCCCAGGAGAATTTTCCTTTTTTTTCAGTCCTGTTTTGCGTAACAGTAATTACTTGTTAAATCTAAGTCCTATTGTGCTAGGCTTCATTATGAGCAGGGATGTTATCACATCTGAAATGGAATATCCATTACCCCAGTTGTGCTTGCAACTGCCTGACAAATCAATCTGTCCCTATGTCAGCAGTTCCTCGTGTTGATCATACATTGGTCCCAATAACTGTGTCTCTGACTAGCC
>VZTM01038857.1:16871-32944 GCA_013400555.1 Jacana jacana | reverse complement strand
TAACTGTGTCTCTGCCTAGCCACTCTGAAATTATTAGAAGTCTATTTAAGCAAACGTGAAGATGTATTATGGAATTCCTTACCACAGACTCAAACCAATTGCTTTTGGTACTTAGCTTATCATGACATGGCGTGAAACCCATCACCGGAGGAGGTAACTACTTCGTTTAAGCTTGTTTCTGCAATTTGCTCACTTTTGAAAATCGCTATGTGAGCATCTCTTATACATATTTGTTGCATGTATTAGAATACAGCTTTTACTGACCATGCAAATAACTTTTGTCAAACTGAAGCACCACATCTTTAGTTTTTACTGTTAGCCAAAAAGAGAGTTGATTTAATACTTCAGAGTAACAACATATCTCCTGTATATGAATATGCTAGAGTTCACCTCATTTATGCTAAGGAAATTTCCTAAGCCTGCAGTTTTACTACTACACTTCTGCAAAGCTTAAAAGCCTTCAGTAGAGTCAGCAGCTATATACTTTTTTGCAAATTTTTGCATCTAATGCATAATTGTGATGAATAGAGCTCGAAGGTGACAAACTCCACTTAATTGGATGTATTTTTCCTAAACTTTTCTAGTTATCTTCTACTATTGATAATAATAAGTGATTGGGGAAAAAGGTTGGATTTTTCTTTCATCGACAACAACATTAAGCAATAGAACCATTTTTAATTTTTTCCTTATCTTCTTGTTACAGGGGAACATGCTTAGAGCTTCTTGTTAGAATTCAATTCTGTATTAATTGTTCTTAAAAGAATATAGCAAATTCAGAAACATTCTGATAGAAGTCATGTAAGTAGACAGTACTATACGCTTTACTGGATGAGCAAAGAGGATGCAACTGTAGGAAAAGGGGTACTACTGAAATGGCGCACACCAACAGGAGCAGGTTCCTTTCTCTCCCTATAACATATCCCACTAAGCCTCAGGCATGGGAAGGATCACTGAGGACAGTTATACAGTTATCTGTCCATAATGCATCTTTTTGTTTGTCGTGGGTTTGTGTTGTTGTTGTTTGGGTTTTTTTAACTTTGTTTCCATAATAACTACAAACCCTTCAAACTGGATACAGCTAGTTAGTAAACCGATGCTTCAATACAGGGAGATTGTGGCATTTTGAAAAGATGCTGTTCTGATGTAGAATTCTTCTTTATCTATTTCATCTCTCAAAATATCCTGTAAATGAAAATTCAGGATTGAAGACGGAAACATTTTGATATAAGAAAGTTTTGCAGTTATAGCAAAGCAATATACTTGTGCAATATTTTTTACCACATGCACCTGCTGTAGTCATTGCAATATATTTTAAAGGTTAATATTTCATTCTATACTGAAATAACCACAAAAAACTTTAAAAATCCTTGCGCCCTGTGTGTCACCATTTTGTGACAAAGAATATGAGAGGTTAATTGTGCTCACTAATCCTTCAGTTATAGAAAATTAAAAATGCTACACATTCTGTGTAACTAGATGTTTATTAATTATTTAATTATTAATGTGATAATTTAAGGGACCTAATAGTAAGTACTAGTAAATTGTAAGAACTAACAAGGACTGGTGGAAAGAAGTCAGGAACACATTCCGTGTGTTTCATACACCTGAAAATACTCTTCTTCTCTACACAAACTCGTAGATGAGGTTTATGGTTCCATTAGTCTTCAGTTCCAAACGCCACTATGGGTTTTTCTTTATGCAAATTTGAACAAGGTCTGAGGATTCAGCATAATTAAACAACAGCTCAAAGGCATTCTGTGGTCAGGTCATCCTCATCTTGATGTTTCTAAATGCAGAGCAAATGCTTTCCTGCATTTTGGTTATACTAGACTTTTTTTCTGGTTGGTTGGTTGGTTGGTTGTTTTTTTTTAAAATCTAGAATCTAGGAGGGATCCTGCTGTCGTACAAAACCAACATGAAGCAGCCCTCTTAGCATCAGTCAAGGTGTAGTATTGATGAAGGAATTTCATGGCCTTGTTTTACTGAGACTGGTCTTCTATAATATAATCACAAAGACTTCCTACAAATTGTAGAAGTATGCTGGCATGGTTGAGAAATTAGATCTATCTAAACCAGTCTAGATGCAGGCTGGCTAGTATAAACCTACCAAATCTATCATCTGCGAGCCCAGCATGTGTTATGATATGTTCTGTGCTTCTCCATCAGCAATAATAGTTGAAAAGATTTTAGGAAACCCTAAGCAAAGTTCCTAAAGGACTGTTCTGCCTATCATTTGCTCATGCAACTAACAATGCGTTTTGCACAATAATAGAGGATTCTTGAGGTTATTAATGCACCCGAGAGACGAAGAACTTGTGTTAATAAAGAATTGCGTGGAATGATATAGAGCAGGGTCTTGTGGGACTTCCACACTTTCAAATAATGTCATCACATATACTTTGGAAGGAAGCGCTAATTAAAAATATAAAAGAGCGTATGTGGTATTTGTGAAGCTGTTACCCAAAGCTGTATTGCTGCATCTGTTATGCACTGCAATTAGTCATGGTTTAATGAGAAAATAATATATCTGAGGTCTGCACTTCTAAAACTACAACCCTCTCCCAGCACTCTCTCCTGCCCTAAAAAGCAGTCACAGCACACCTGTAATATTGTAGCGGAAAAAGCATTTATCATTTCAGCAGGTGTATAACCTGCATGAGGACTTTGTGGTTGTAGTTATGCTTCGATCCAGATACATCATTGAACTGTTTTTCAAACTTTTAAAACTGGCAGTGACAATAGAGTTTTTGGTGTGAAACAGAAGGGAAGGCGGGATCAGATGTTATATATAGATATTCTTTGCATGGCCCACATCAATATGTCTCTTCATATAGCATATTGCCATAGGTACCTCTCCTACTGGATTTTTTTTTTTCAGTAGAATTTCAGAAAAATGAAAGGTGCATTTTACAAATGCAGTGTCACAATAATTAATCCTTCTGGGAAGAAGAGTTAATTCACTGAAAATTTTCCAGGTTTAATTAAAATTATCCTTTTTAATGACCTTTCCTAAAATGCTCTACATGTCTGTGACTTTAGCATATCTCTTTAATTCTGACTTTACAGTGTAGTGAGGGTTTTGGGGGTTTTGTTCTTCCTTCACCCCTACTCAATACATGTAGTAAATAGCGTTATAATATCTGAAGTTAATTATCATAAGTACAATGGAAAATTTTATTGTTAGTCTTCATACAACTTAAGATTTCATTGGTAACACTTCACACTGCTGCTATTTGCAGTTTAGAGGCATGATTAGACATTAGATCAATATAGATCAAAACAGATCAGTTCTTGGCCATAAGCAATATGCAGGAATTCCTTCTGTTTCAGTGTTACAAAAGTTTATTACAAGATGTTATTAAAAAAAAATAAAAGGTAAGACTATTAGTGGAAAAAAAAGCTCTTACTATTATGAAAAAGTAGAATGAAATATAAAGTGTTTCTCTATACTGGTTCTGTGACATGTGACCTATTTTAGAACTTAAAGTATAACTTGTGGTGTAATGATTTTTAGCAGCAGCCAAAATCGGTACTCTCCACTAATCTATCCAAAGAAGTCAAAGTAGTAGAAAGGGGGAGTAGAAAGCAACAGTGGTACAGCATTTTCTTAACACCTCTTTTACTGTTTTAAAATAGAAAAAGGACATCAAGCTTTGATAAAAGGAAAATTTTTTCACGTCTTGTGATTTATAATGACCTACCTTGACAATGTTGATTTAAAAAATGTTAATTGTTTAGTTTCTCTATGCTTACTGTGGGTTTGACAGCATTTGTTGGTGTTCATTTTTACTTGTTAGATCCCCTCTTTCTGAATGATCCTTTCTTTCCTTTGTGAAATACTTTCTTTCCTAAGTAAGGGAGACAGGCAATTCTATCACAGACAGGGACCCACACCTCGGGGAAAACCGGTGACCTCTCCAGAAAGTGTTTGAATTTTCTATATCTTGATCATTTTATTGCTAGGTAGTCTTCCAGTTCCACATTTATAATATGCATTGTAGAACTCCCAACTAGATAGGTTACTAGAAAAGTACCTATATTATATTAGGCTTTTGTAATGTTAAGATTTAGGACTAAATATACAAGATATCATTTTCTTTTTCAGCTGTTAAGAGGCTTATGGGATCCTGTTCATGAATAGTGTTTCAGAGCACTATACTCATAACTAGACTTGGGTGAATTATTCATCCCAAACATTACTTACTATGAATTTATGCTCTCCATTTCCTACAAGAACACTAGGTATCATTAAGCTTATTGAATAGGACAGTATGCTGCTTCCCAAGGGCACTCTATTTCTGGGTTACAAGGTGCATCTGTGAATTCTGTATCCTGAGTCTTTAGTTTTCACTCAGAGATGATGGGGGATCAGCACTGAGCAGTTATTCCTGATTATTTGCCAGGTAACTCTGGCTGGCTGGCTGAAGCAGAGGAGAGGTTTCTGAAGGCGTCACCTTTCTCTACAGCTAAATATCTTCTATTGGAGAGTTCACAACTGATCAATTTGTCATTCATACCCTTTGGTGGTTCACTGGTGATATTTTAATCTGGGCAAATTTGGCTTCATCAAGATTATTCATTGTGATTTTAGCACTTCCTTTTGAGGTAAACAAAGCTATTTTTTTTTGGCACTGGCTTTTGAAAGCATTTGTAAACTGACCTGACCTGACCTGGAGGTGTTAATGTGGCCTGGCAGCTTGTCTGCTGAGTCCCACAGGGTGCACTTATTCAGGTACTGGGCCATGGCATGTGTTGTGGGTCACGCAGTGGACAGCTCAGGCCCATGCAGCCCACTCAGTGGGATGTAGGGGAGAATCAGGAGGGTAAAAGTGATAAAATTTCTGAGTTGAGATCAGGGCAGTTTTATAAGTAAAGCAAAACCCATACACACAAGCAAAGCAAAATAAGGAATATGTTCACTGTTTCCTGTTGGCAGGCAGGTGTTCAGCAATCTCCAGGAAAGCAGGGCTCCATCGTACATAATGGTGACTTGACATGATAAATGCCATAACTCTGAACATCTTCTCTTCCTCCTTCTTCCTCCAGCTTTTTCCATTGAGCACAATGCCATCTAATCTGGGATATCTCTGTGCTCAGTGAGATTGGGTGTTCTTGCTGTGTCCCTTTCCAGCTCCTTGTTCGCCCCCATCCTCTTCACTGGCAGGATGCTGTGAGAAACAGAAAAGACCTTGGTGCTGTGCAAGCAATGACCGAAACATCCATGTGTTATCAATGCTAATTTAATCACAAATCCAAAACACAGCCCTATACAAGATACTATGAAGAGAATTAACTCTTTCCCAGCCCAAACCAGCACAGTACATTACCTAATGCCTAGGTATTTAATCATGTGTGTAAGTCTTTGAGCTACAGCTTATTTCTGTGACTGCATGGGAGAAAGGCTAGTGCCAGAGGCACCCCAGCATGTGAAACAGTGAGATGATGTTGCCTTTTCTGCTGGTACCCAGTGGAGTCCTTGACCAGACAGATGGGGCAACTGCTGCTGCTGTAGGGCTCCAGAAGTCCTCTCTGTAAGTAGCACAGTGCTATTTAGGGAAAACACTCTTTAAATCTTGTTTTGTTCAGTAATGCTCGTTTCTAACACTGTGGGGTTTGTTTGAGTAATTTGGCATTGGCTTTTCTCCCTTTTGGGATGGCTGGTATTTTAAAAGGGAGAAAATTGTTGGAAGTGGTTCTGCAACAACAGCAGGAAAGCTACTCTGATGCTCAAACCACGAATCTCAGGCTCTCTCTGAGATATGGTGAAAATGAGTTTTGCTTAAAGAAAAGATAAAAAGTTCTCAGCTTATGTGTCTGCAGATGTAAGTTTACAGTAAGAGTAGTGTACAGTCTAAATAGTGAAAATACAACAACAACAAAAAAATCATTGCAAAGAAAATAGAACCAAATCTTTAAGACAATTGTTATATTCTGGGTGTGGACTGTGTTCGCAGGAATTGTGAATATATTTTTCTTGCAACTGTCTTCACAGAATGTCACAAATTAGGTCTGAAATGTTTTTGGGTGTTAATACAATGATGGTTATTATCTAAGTTTGTTTTTTTTTTTTAATTCCTATTTTAAAGTGCATGTACGTGTAAAATCCATATAAGTATGAGGACTTGTACATCTATTCTAATAATCCATTTTTTTTACCCAGAGTCTCAAATGCCAACAATAGTTAAGCAACCCTGATGGTTTCATTTATGTATAAATTTTGCTTTATTCCGTCAGATTGCTTTTGGTCACAGTTATTTTCTATTACACTTAAATGTCTGGGTTTTGTTTGGCTGGGTTTTTAATTTTCTTTTACCCTCATAATTTCTTGAGCTAGCAAAGATCAAAGACATTAAATGAAGGGTAAACAGTTTCTTAATGTAAAAAATAAGATAAAAGGCAAATTTATCTGGTTATTTGCAGGGCTGCTCTACACCTGGTATTTTGAGTAAGACTGATAAAACGACTACTGATCATCAGCAAAGAAGGCAAAATCACTCTGTGCTTAAAATTTGCATTCTCTAAGGCATGGAATCCATTTCATAACATCAAAAAGATAAGATGATAAATGTGATGCACGAAATTCATATTGTCACAGAAAGTTTATGTACCATTTAAGATTTACTTAGATTCTTCATAGTAGAGGTTTTATAGCCTCCATCTTGTAAGCCATAGCATCTCTGGAGATGTTGCCAGATGAATGTGGCATATATATTCTCACAGAGACTAGACAAATTTTGTACCTGAAAAGAATTTCACCTCATTCAGTTACAGTAGTATCACATCTCCATTCTCTAGTCAAATCTATACTTAGGAGTGCCATTTCTTGCAAGAACTACAGGAAAAGAATAGGAAGGGATGGGAGGAATTCTGAGGATCAGAATGTGAAATAAATTTTACAAAAGAACAAATTATTTTCAAATACCTGGAGGATTGGGAAAAAAGGGTTTTCTATCAGGTTCAGTGGAGTCACAAAGTGGGTATTTCGCCAGCTTGCTGCAAAAGACTGTGGATTCTGTTCAGCTTGTTCATCGTCAGAAATTAAACCTGCAGCATTATGAAATCAAGGTTTCTTTCTCATTTTATTTTAGTGGAGATGACACTGACCTGCAATACAGGAAACCTGAATTTTACTCCTGGCTTCTTCCCTTGATCTACATTGAGAGGTCTTGTGTGACCTCTTTCTCCATTTTAATACCACTGTCTTGTTTAATTAATATCTGGGAAAATTACATCTCCTACTGTACTTAATACCACCTACCAAGAGATTCTGACTTCAGCTGATACCTATACACATTGCTTTAATATAAATGATAAAGAAAATAATGATAATCATGAAAATCATGAAAGTCATCCATCCACTGGTTCACAATGACTCTGTGGAGCCCAGGTTCCCTCAAAGGTTTGGTAAAACTGTGGAGGCTGACACAAAGCAAATAATCTGTGTGAAGGATGTGAGGAAAATGGTATAATGCAAGCAGGACTAAATGGCTTCGTATCCCTGCAGGCATTTCAAATGAGGTAGAATATTTCATCAAATAAGCCTCTCTGGCCATATTACTCCTAAAACTCCTGTAATAGGTACAAAACAATATGTCTCTACTTATGTCCTTTGGTAGTGGTAGAGTTGTTACTTTGGTTTGGGGGGGCTTTATTGCAGGAATTTTTTGGTTGATTTTTTTTTGTTTTAATTAAAGTAATGCCTCAGTGTCTCTACCTGCACTCTTTGAAATTATCAAAATTCCTTATGTGTCAGAATGTAAATAAAATCCTCTGTCTTCTGAACTCTTTTTCTCATCTTCAGATATCCTTTCTCTCTTTCTGCTGTAAGACAAAAATCCTCTTAAGTGCTAAGGAACCTACATTTCCTCTGAAATTAAAGATTTTCTTTGGTTCCTTTGCTCTGTTTTCCTTATTAAGCTAGTTCAAATAAATATGTTATATGAAACGAGGAATAGGAATTGGGGAGGATGTGACCTAGTTTGTTTCTCATTATTATATTTTCTGTAATACTTAAGAGGCTTTCTTGAAACTTCCTTTGCAATATTTTTATTTCCTTCCCAGGATTTCTTTGGTTTTAATATTCATGAAGAACCTGAAGCTGGCCTCAGATGTATATATGTCATTTCACTCCATAAAGTGATATGAACTCAATGTGAGGAAGTGTGTATGTGCTTAGAAAGCAGAAATGGGGCAGTGTGTGGGAGGGTTAAATATGTGTTTTTAGAGACAGCAAAAGCTTGCTTTTCTAGGACGGAAAATTAGATATTATGAAGTACTTAAAGTTCAGATTTTTCTCCTGCAGTTTCACCTCATTGTACCACAGAAGTTGTACGTAAATGCAGCTATAGCTACAGATGAGAGCAGACTTTGACCCAGGGTAACCTATACAAACAAGGCATGTTTTGTCTTGGATGTAGTACTCTGTTTAAACATGTGGATGAAATTAATTTCAGCACATACACCAAAGACAGGTTGTGTGATGTTTTTGGATGTACTACCATCTTGGAATTTTACTCAAATAATTCTGATAATTTTTTTTATTTTTTTTATTTTTTACTGGAAATGGAAATTTGAAATGAAGTTTGTAAGAATTGGAAGAGAATAAATTTAGATTACATATCAGGAATAAAATTTTCACAATGAGTGTGGTGACTCACTGGAACAGATTGGCCAGAGAAGTTGTTGATACCCCATCCCTGGAAGTGTTCAAGACCAGGCTGAATGGGGCTTCAAGCCTGGTCTTGTAGAAGGTGTCCCTGCCCAAGGCACAGGGGTTGGAGCAAGATGATCTTTAAGGTCCTTTCCAACCTAAACCATTCTTTGATTCTGTTTCTCAAATTAATTGCTTGACTTTTACCATTTTAACTAAGGTCTAGTGACTTCAACCATCTCTTAGATGGCAGGCATCCACCCTGGAGTATACTCTTATCCACAGGAAGATTGTACTGGTCTGGGGACAGATATTTCATGTGTTTTTCACAAATATTTACTTTCTTAGGAGCTAAATCTTAAATTATTGAAGTTATCTACAAAATACAGATTTTTTTCATGTGGAACTGTGGGACTATTTTTAAATGTTATGATCATCATCACCTAAATGACTTTTTATTTCTTTCATGTTTATTAAAATTTATTATTTTAAGTTTATTAAAATCTTAAGTAGGACGTCATAAGCTGCCTTATCTGAATCTAAGCCACAAGCTGTAAAACGAGTAAAAGATCTAAACCTCTTAGCTTGTTTTATCTTTCACAGTAACAAGTACAATAACATTTAAGTGACTGACATTTTCAAGTTTGACCAATGACCTACAACTTTTTTTAGTTTTTTTAAATAGTAGTTCCTTTACTAAAGAACCGAAATGACATCATTCTTTTTTTCACTTCTTCCCCTTCCCTCTTACCTTTATCTGCTACAAAACTCATTCTTCCTCTAGTCCCTGTGCTTTCTTCTGGCCTCTTTCCTTCTGTGCCCCCAGTCTATTATCCTTTACAATGGCCAGGCCCTGCTTTGCCCCATCCATTTCCCAGGGCATCATGAAGTTGGCCTTCCTCAGCATAATGGCCAGCTTCACCTACTTGTGTCAGCTGCACAGAGGGAGTCTCACTGCTAGAAAGCAGTTTTGAGCAGTAAGTGACTTTATCACACCTTCTGGAGACTGGATAGGCACCTTCAGCTGCCTGCTGGGTATGGGGAGCAGAGTCATTTGTGGCTTGGCAGAGGACTCCCCTTGCAGGGAAGGGTTTGCCTAGGAAAACATTTTCTGAAAAGATCCTAGGAATTCAGTAGGCCTCTTGGCTACTGCATAACTGCTTTGCAAAGGTAGTTCTTGTAACTGCTGTTAAATTAGAGGGGACTATTTTTGACAAAATGGAAATGCTTGGGAGATTAGTCTTAAATATAGGTCACTCCTCTGGAGAAGACATATTTCTTTCATAACAAGAGTCAGAACAGAGACAAAAATAAGAACTTTGAAGACAGAATTTTTCACTAAATGTTACTTATTTCTTTTTTTCTTGAATGCATATGACAGGAAAAATCCTAATGACACTACAAGACTTGGATCTGAGAAAAGCTAGATTTCACTTTAGCAGAAGTCAGACAATACTTCTAAAATAAGTGTAGAATTTGTATTTCACTTGATTTTTCTCCTTCACAGGAAAATTAATGAGAGTAATATATATATTTGCTAACTTAGAGTGTAGCATCGTAAATAATTAGCTTTGCATTGCCTTGGGAAGTTTGCTTCAAAATGCAAAACAAATGGATGTGATGTAGGGATTTTGTTCCTCCCCTAAAGCTTACTCACTGTTCAGTGCTTCAACCAGAAAAACCTTGTTTCCTGCAGGCCTGGTACTCACATCAAGGATGAGATATACTGACAAACAGAGCATCTCTCTAGAGAGTGAAAAGTTCTGTTTGAAACCAGTAGCATTTTTTATTTTTATTCTTTTTTTTTTTTTTCCTTTTGAACACCTGTGCTGAAATTCACTGCATTGTTGAGTGAAATCTGAGGGATGACATGTGTATTGGCACTTGTGCTGTTTGAAGGATTTGGTTGTAATCCACAATTTCTGCCAGATTATCACTTGGTACAGGATGCTGAGTAGAAGTGGGTGCAATAGTTATCAAGGCTTAGTTTACCACTGAAACTATTTTGCAATGTACACTTACTAAATGCAAGATTTTGTTAAAGAAGAGATTTTTGAGCCTTCCATAAATAAAACACTTTTGAAATTGTCAGCTTCTGATCGCTGACGTACAGTGAAACTCGTTTATTTTTTACCTTAAGCATTCTTTGGAACCTGATTGATTTTTATATTGTACTTTGCTGCCTGGACATCAGCTCCATCTTCCCAGATGAAAACCTGATACCCTTTCTTCATGGAGCTCTGGACACTTGATGACATTTGAAAAGAAAATGTCATTTTGTGTCTGCTGAAGGTATGATGAGATGTGCTAGCCTGACAGGTTTGGAAGCTGGCATGTAATCAGAGAAATTCACGTTAAACAGCAGCGTAACAGTTGATTAATTCAGTATTCTCATGGATCCTATTTGTTGTAAATGTCATCTTGATTGGTTTTTTGTTTTTTTTTTCTTCCCCCTAGAGCAGGAGCAGGTGTGTTTTCAGGGACTGAGTTATTTTACAGGGAAGTGAAACTAGAAGTGATCAGGGTTTTCACATGCTCCTCTCTAGAAATTAAATGGGATGTGGTTATTCCAGGCACATTTCATCCTGTGATTTATAACTGGCAATTAATAATTTTTTTTTTTATTATTTTTTTTTCAAAATTAAGGACTTGCACACTGGTGGATGCAATAGTGTCTCTCTGTATATTAAGTACTGAATGCTTATTTCTAGGAGCAATAAGCAAAGGGCTTGTTTGAATCCTAAAAAACATAAGCTAAAAAGTTCTGGCTTTAGTGTGAGCTCCGTAGGATTGGTTAAATAGAAAAAGTTCAGCTCCATCTCCCATAAAGTTTGTACCATCTGCAGTACCCTCGACAACCTTGCTAACATGATTTGTTTTTACCTTCTGTCTATAAAGACCTTAATGACATATAAAATAAATACTAGGAATTGCCTTCACTGCATTTTCAAAAGGTTATTTTGTTACAAAATTCAGCCTGTGTTTCTTTGAGGTACTTTATTTCTTGTGTCTTTTCAAGGAGGTAGTTTCCTAGATTTTTTGGTTTGCTTTTGTTTTGTTTTGGCTTACGTGAGTCTCCTTTCCTCCTTCAAAGTGCAGTGGCTGCTTCCATGTTTCTTCTCATGTCCTGATGCAGAGGAGGAAGCACCGTGCCTCTGTAGCCTGGGCAAACTGTCAGTCAATCACACAAATGCCCTTTGGCTCAGCTCAGACATGTTAAAAGCTAAGTAGGCTGATAGCATTCAGCTTGAGAAGCAGTAATTGCCACCTTTCTGAATTTGAGATTAGAAGAAATGTATGTGTGTACAGTACAGTGTCTGTGTATATATATATATGCATATACAAACTTATACGTATATATATTTATAAGCAAAACAAAGAAGACACCTGTAAGGTACATAAAGATTATATGCAGATGAACTCTCTCCCTGCAGCAGGCAGGGAGCCTTGTGCCATGAGCTGGAAGAGGTCATCCCGTGGTTCATCAGGCCTGGGAGCAGCAGCTCAGCCTTCGGCATCAGAGGGCTGTGCTGGCCTGTGTCCCAGGTGGGAGCCCACCTGCAGTGGTGTGTGCCCTGACACCTTCCTGACTCGCAGAGATGGTGTGGTGGCCCTGGCGTTCTGCGCCTCTTGGAAGTAGACACAGAGTTGGTAAACAGAGGTTTGCGGAGACAGTTTAGTTTGTGTGGGTAGTTCATTGCTAAGATTTTGATCCAAAATAAATGTATCTCCTAGTCTGTTCTCAGAAACGGAACATAATGCATCTTTTATACCTTTTCGGTGCTTGAAGTATCCAGCTGGCTTTTCTGTGTCTTGATGGTCAACCGTCTCACAGAAATATAGCACTCTAGACATGCCAGACTGAGCAGGAAAATATTAATATATTTATTATTACAGAATAACATGCATACTCTTTAATGTTGATAGATTTTCAGGTCTGATTTTTTCCTGAAGTCCAAGTGGAGCTATATTTTATAAAAATCATATCAGTTCACTGAACATTATAGAATACAAGCACACAAAAAGTGAGCTACTGCCAAAGTTATAGTAACTAAATAATTCAGAATGGAAAGGCCACATTTCTGTGGAACCCTGTTCTCACAGTGAAAACACCAGGTCCTGTCTTCAATAGAAAAAGGAAAAGTGAAGAGGAGATGAAAAGGTACAAATAATAGCTGGATAAATGTTATGCTTATCTTGATCTTGGATTTACATTTAGGAACAGTGCTAATAAACAGAGAAAGTAACCACATCACTTTGAATATTAACAAGTAAGTTAAGTGTTAAATGGCTGAAAATATTCACTATTTGTGTTCTATTCTGCACTAATAGCATTAGCAGCCTTCTTGTTTAATCCTTGTTCTTATAGCTTTTGCTTTGACTTACTGATATGTTATGAATACAAGAATTTTCCCTTACTTTTGCATCAACAAATAAGAAAATGGAAAGGAAAAGAAGAGGGTGCTCTCCTCACAGTAGGGCTGAATCCCTCAGAATATGATTCTGAAAAGGTGAGAAGGCTCTATAGCTCTTTTTAAAAAAATAATAAACCCACAGCATTTTAACCCTAACCACTATGATATCTTTATTCCTACAAGCACTGAATTTAAGAGATTAAGGGGAAAAAAAACCGTGCAGTAGATTTTTTAAGATATTTTAAAGAAGTAGGAGAGCAAACATCTCCTGTCCAAAACAGGCACTGTGAATACAAGAAGAAGTTTCGAGTAGTTGTCCATTCTACCGGGGAAGCAAAGGCTGTGAAGGTAGGTAGCAATTTATTTATTCTTTTTAAGGTATGGTTGACAAAAAGAAGTAAGGGTAAAGGTGCTAGGTCTACTTATGCTCCTGTATAAATCAGTCATTTGCATCAACGTCTATTACAGTACATAAAAAAAAAAAAAAAAAAACAGAAACAAAAGCTGCTGAATTTGCTTTGTCACAGCAAGGAGATGCCTCACAGAAAGCATAATCTGAGTCTCTACTGGTAGATGGAATCATCTGAAATCTCATTCAAACAGATTAACAGAGTGATATGCTGTCTAGCCTGACGGACGACTTAGTGTTTTAGGAGATACCCTACTGCTACAGCCCCAGAACAGTTTTTGAGGGGTGTAGGGAGTGAGACTGAACTATACTTACATATATAAAGCCAGACTAGCAAAAGACTCTCACAGTGTAGACCACTTACCCTCCCTGAGTAAACTGGCAATCAGATTTCCCCCAGAAGTTAAGCAATCCTCAGATACTTTTTTCCCTTTCATTTTCACAGAGTTTGTCTTACTCCATGTATTTATTTATATACCATGTATTTATGTAGGTTTCTTTGTGGACTTTTACTTGTTTCTTCTACCAACTTCTATTTCATACCAGTAAATTAGAGGGATACATGGCACCTGTTGCTTGATTTGAAAGTTTCTACAGTGTCCTCCTCAGAAACTTGGTGTGTCTGGTCTTTGCTTTCTGCTTTATAAAAGCATCTCTCTTGCTAGAGAGCATGTATTTAAGATGGCGGAATGAGTCATGTTCAGAGGAAAGATACAGGGATGTCTAAATATTTTCCTTTTTAAAATTTTTGTAATCATGTTGATAGGGACAGTAGTGAAAGAAGCATTGGTTTGAATGACTTTTTTTTTTTTTAATGTAATTTAAATTCTTCTTTGAACTTCAATTTATAATCATCAGCTCAAAATATGAAATCAAAGAAAATGTAACTACTTATCTAATTTCAAATTCCTGTAGAGATTGAAGAGATAGAGATATGACAGCCTGTAGCAACTTATTTCATAATGCTGCCAGAAGGAAAGAATTAAAGGAGTTCTGGTGAAATGTTATTTAGACTTTCTTAAGTAGATAGAATATCTGATTGTATGTATATAGCTTTAGACATTGACAGTTAAAAGATATGCATTCACTTAAAATATAGTTAAAAAAAAAAAATAATTCTACTTTAATGAATTCTCTGTGTTCATGAAACAAACAACTCCTGAAAAAAATCAATTAACTATTTTTAATTAAGTATTCAGTTATTGTTCCTGGATATTAGAAGGGGCCCCACTGACTCAGAAGAACAGTTCTGGTCCAACGTCCTGTTTTTGACTGGTGAAAAGTAGATGCCGGGGTAAGAATATAAGAACGTTGTGATCAGTCTTTAATGTTTCCCTTATACACTCACCCAGTCTTTGTCAATGTGCACCTGAGAACCCTTGATGGTTTTTTTCCAACATGTTTGTGTCACCACTGATTGATAGTTTTCCATGTTAGTTTTCAGTATCTGGATCATCCTGTGTTCTAGAGTCAAGTCACTGTGTTATGTACAGTACTATGTACTCTTTTGGTTTGTTTTAAATTCTCTACCCACTTCCCTTGATTTGGTGCTTCTTACTCAAAACCAATCTATGATTAAATGATCTCTAAATTTCCACAACAAACAAATGAATCTTTCAGAGTTCTTTATTGGTGTATTAGGATATAATGACAAAATCATATGTTCTCTACTAAGCTATGAATATTGTGTTGTTACTGGGTTATTGCTATGTATGTAGCAGAGCTCAGAACCCCACAAGTAAACCTCATCAGCTTGATTTTTGGCAAAAAGTCTTCCCATCTGATTTATGGAGGTTTGTATATGAGTACACGTATTCATATATATGTTTACATTTATATTTATTTCTGTATCTTAAAAAAGCAAAAAGTTGCATCTTTTAGTCACATTATTCTTTAAATTTTTTGCAAATACAAATCTTAATTTTGCTTCCTTGCACTATTGCAATATTTTTTTCTCTTTTCATCTGGGGCTCTGTTTTTCTGCCTTTCAAAATATTCAGAATAGAAAGAAGGAAGTTGGTGAGGTGAAGGAAGAGCCTTCAGAAAATTAATTTGCTTTTCCATTTAATCTTTTATCCCATGTGAAAAATGTCAGTGTTGAGTAGTAAAGCAACATTTGGGTCACAGATTGCTTTTTACTTTGTGGATTTCTAACAGAATTCTTACTGCCAGTATCCCTCGTGTAGGATGACTGATGTAAAATTTGACTTTGCAAGCATTGTTGGCATTAAAAACGTCTTTAAGGGGTTTTGTTTCACTTCTTTTTTTAAAGGTATATTGCTATTTGAACAAACTTGATCTGAGCCTGCCCCTTGAAAACTGAGGTTCAGGTTTCTATTTATTTTCCTAGCTTTTATTTGTTGGCTTTTTCCTTCCTCACTAGAGAAAATAACCCCCTCAAATAAGAGAAGAATGTAGACATGTAAACAAACTACATTGTATATTCTAAATGTTATTTCCTGTATATCTTTTAGATTCACTTTTTTTTTTTTTTCTATAATTGGAAAAAGTGATACAATATAGGTACAAAGAATTAACTATATGAGGAAAAGCCACATGGAGGATTCATGTATGGAAAGGCTTACACAGCATTCTAGCA
>VZTM01038857.1:216-13520 GCA_013400555.1 Jacana jacana | reverse complement strand
TGATAATTCTTATGAGCAAGCTATCAGGATAATGCTTGGTTTCCTTTCTGAGGTATAGGTTCAATATCATCCATCTTATAGCAGGACCTGGAATAAGCAAGACTTGATGCTGTAATGCATTGACCCTTCATTCTCTCAGCGATTGCTGCAAACAAATTGCAGGTGGTCTGATGGGTTTAGCTTGTTGCAGGTTAAAGATCAATGTTCAATGAACGTACAAGGCAGGAAGACTAGCTTCTCCTTTATTTTTATTAATTTTGGAAAAGGCTTGTCTGCAGGTGACTTTTTTGACTTATGTGAAAATCTGTAACAAGCTGGAGCAGAATTTCAGAATTAGTTAGAGGCACTTTGATAATATGAACAAGGTCTGTTCATGAGGGCAACTTTCCAGCCTTTTTCATTGTGGGTTCAAAAGATCTCCTCATAAACATAATAACAAATCACTTTCCAGTGGGCTTAATGATGAAAAGAAGATTTGAAATGGGGTACTTTTGAGGGAATCAGGCTCTTAAGAATGACAGGGAAGACTGTTAAAACAAACATAAGGAGTAGAGAAGGAGAAGTCATTTGATGGATTTCATTTTCTTTTTTTAAGGTACTCAAAACCCTCTGAATTTGTTTCCTTTAGTTCTCTCAGCAAGAATTACTTGTGCTGTCTGCCACTTTTTCCACCACTAGTACTCTCCACAGATCCTATGGGGGTGCATGTGTCTCAGATTTACATGATCTGCTGTTCTGCAACACTTCTCTTCTAGCATGTCATATAATCATTGCACAATACAGCTGGAAGTTTAATTCTTCATCACAAAAGGATTGAAAAAATCACAGTTCTAAGCGAGGAGACAAACTTTCACCTGTATCTGGAGTATCAGAATTGAGCTGAATTCTGTCTATTCTCTGCAGCTACGACTCACCTCTCCACCTTCATAGTTGTTTTTTTTTCCCATACACAATAACTGCCTTCCTCATTTTAACCCTCTGTAAAGTTAAAAGCTTTACCCTTTTTTTTTTTTTTTCTTTTTCCTGAAACAAAAGCTCCAATTCCTGCATGTGTCCTTTTCTTTTTTCTCTCTGATGTAATTTTTTTACATTACTTTCTTATAAAACCTTTTGGATATACCTTAATCAGGTTTTGTTTCTAGCTCAGCTTTACAACTCATCCGGTATTTGTAGCTTTAGTGAAGCAAAGTGCATGTTTCCCCTTAAACCCTCTAAAAATGTATTCCATGCTTTTCCTCTAAGTAGGAAATGAACTTTCATTTTTTTCTGCAGTTTTCTCATAGAATCGTTTCAGTTGAAAGGGACCTTTGACATCATCTAGTCCAACCATCAGCCTAACTGTGATTAAAAAACAACAACACAGCACTAAACCACATCTCTGAGCACAATGTCAACCTGCCTTTTAAAATACCTCCAGGGATGGTGCCTCAACCACTTCCCTGGCCAGCTCATTCCAATGCTTGATATCCAATGCTAATATCCAATCTGAAACTCTTGTGGTGCAACTTGAAGCTATTTCCTCTTATCCTATTGCCTGTTAGTTGGGAGAAGAGACTGACTCCCTTCTCTCTACCACCTCTTTTCAGGTGTTTGTAGAAAGCAATGATCTCACCTCTGCCTCCTCTTTTCCAGGCTGAACAACCCCAGCTCCCTCAGCCTCTCCTCCTAAGGCTAACTTTCCAGACCCCTCACCAGCTTTGTTATCCTTCTCTGGACCTGCTCCATCACCTCAATGTCTTTTTTGTGGTAAGGGGCCCAAAACTGGACACAGTACTTGAGATGGGGCCTCACCAGTACTGAGCAAAGAGTACTGATCATCTCCCAAGTCCTACTCACTATATAATTTGTTTCTCCAAGAGTAAATAATAGTCTTGTTTTTTGGGTGAGTTCACTTTAAAAAACAATTCTCTCATTTCTAGTTATCTGATTTAACACATCTCAAAAACTGCAAACTTAGAGAGGTTGTTTGGTTTGGTTTTCTACAGATGCTTTTAATAACAGGTAGGAAAAAAAAAAAAAAAAAAAAAAAAGAAAAAAAATCAGCCTTATGGTCAGTTTGGGAAAAGAAGAGAGCTACTTTTTCTAACTATCACAGTGATGAGAGTTTGGTGATACACAGTACAGTTAGCCAGAAGCAAGAATATTATTACCAGGAGAAACTGAGAAAGATACAAATAAAAAGAGAGATGCTGGGATCTCAAATAAATTATTCAGCTTGCCTCTAGGCCCCTGAAACAATCCCCCATGTCAATTCACAGACACTGCCCTGCAGTCAGAGAAACAAGTTTTTGATCTACAATAATCTTGATCATTTGAGAAATACAGAGCAGTAATTGTCCTGCATATTTCAGCTGCCTTGCAATCCACCAAATCATTTCCCTCTTGCAGAATTATGTTGAGCAGAATTTGGTCCTCCAAGGATAGCCCATAGCCCTATAGTACTGGTGGGTTTAGGTTACAATACTTTTCTTGTTTCTAGCTATCTTCTATGATTCCTGTTATATTTAATTGTGGGAGGTGATTCTACCCACCTACTCTGTGCTCGCAAGACCACACCTGGAGTACTGTGTCCAGCTCTGGAGTCCTCAACACAGAAAAGATATCGAACTGTTGGAATGGGTCCAGTGGTGGAGGGCCACGAAGATGATCAGAGGGCCCGAGCACCTCTCCGATGGAGACAGGCTGAGAGAGTTGGGGTTGTTCATCCTGGAGAAGAGAAGACTCCAGGGAGAGCTTATTGCGGCATTCCAATATCTGAAGGGAGCCTACAGGAAAGCTGGAGAGGGACTCTTGGTCAGGAAATGTAGTGACAGGACAAGGGGTAACGGCTTTAAATTGGAAGAGGGGAGATTTAGATTAAATACCAGAAAGAAATGCTTTCCTGTGAGGGTGGTGAAGCACTGGAACAGGTTTCCCAGGGAAGTTGTGGATGCCCCGTCCCTGGAAGTGTCTAAGGCCAGGCTGGATGGTGCTTTGAGCAACCTGTTCTGGTGGGAGGTGTCCTGGCACCTGGGAGGGTGTACGTGGCAGGGAGGTTGGAACTTGATAATCTTTAAGGTTCCTTCCAACTCTATTCTATGTTTCTAGGATTCTAGTTGTGGAGGTGGTTGGGTGGAGGATTCCACACATATTTATGCACTTATGGTGTATCATCTGTCTCCAAGAACATCTCACAAAATTAAGTTACCACTTCAATTTATCTAGGTTTAAGTATACTGGTATGTCAAGAAATACTTAGCTATCATTTTCCATCAAAAATGTTATTTTTTAAATTGAGAAACTATTAACACTATGCGAGAGCACTGGAAAAACTACTATGGAAGCAATCTGTTACATGATTTATTTTTTTTTTTAAATGGGAACCCAATATGAATTAATATTAGAAGATAGCTTTTCTACTCCATCGCAGCACCTTTCTCAATCTCAATCTCAATCTCTTCCCTCTTCTGAGGCACGTTCCCCTGGCACTGACACTGTCTCTTTAGGTTGAGTAGCTTGCTTTACAGTGTCTGCAGTAACAGAGAAGAACGTGAAGCATTGCACTAGTTGGGTGTGCTGTAACACACAGATTTACACCTTCCTCTTCAAATTGTTTCTTATATGCCAAGATCACAGAAAGAGTAGTTGAATTACTGACATCTAGTGAATCAAAAGCTGCAGGATAGCAAATGGCTGTTCAAACAGCTCCATGTTTGTGCTTTAGAGAGCTGTAAATGCACGTCTGTGCTCATCATCTATTGTAGATTGGGCTTCTTATACACTACAGAATAATATTAGTAGGTAATGTTGGGCCAGTTTTACTCTTGGCTTACCTTTTCAGTGCTTCATTAAAACGAATCTGTTCTGGTAGGTCAGTTTTTAAAATAGACCCACAGTAGTTGCTGCTTTTTTCTCTTTGCTGGTGAACTCATAAATCCAAATCAAATTTATTTAATCAGTGCATGAGCTGCATATGTTTAGTGCAAAAGTTGGTTATTTATTTTTTTAAGGCAGAGCAACTCTTGCATTGCTTTCCTGTCAAATACTTATGTATTAAACATATAAAGAGGTTATGCTGTATCCAGTCTGACAGATTAGCGTGTCATTGGCAAACAAATGTACTTGTGACCGTATCACAGATGAATCTGTTGATGAACAGCCTAACTCAATACCAAAGGGGACAGTAGTGTTCTATTGCCCATCTGGCACAAATTTATCTGTGGGTTAAGGGTTTTTTTTGTAAGATAAATTTTCTGACTTTTTAACAACTAAATGATATTACTGGGTATATAACACCTTTACTGGTAGATACTGCCTTATTTTCTGAGAAGGTTTTCAGACAAAGTCAGTATTGTCACATGCCTCCAACAATCAGATTTTTTCCCTGCTCTTTTCGCTGGGCTTCAGAGTCCTTGCACAGTTCTGGCCAGCAGCAACCTGGGCTATTTCATGGCCTTCCATGAAAAAACCACAAAAATCTTTGTGCTGCAGCATGAAGTTGCTGAAGTCTGTTTAAGTTTTCAAAAGGCATTCTCAAAGCTGTGCATTTCATCTCAGTTAGGTGCCGTTTTTCTCCTGTTGGCTTCTGTGGAATGAAAACTACTGAGTCTGCCAAAGCCAAATATTTGTCAAGTGCTAACTCCAATTCAGCTTCTAATTCTGATTTAATTTTATTATTGTTCCTAGTCTGCTTCTCTATGAATTTAGCTTGAGATATTTTTTCACCTCTTGATCATACCTCCCTTTCTATCAGAGGGGATAGAGTGAAAGAGCATGTTCGTTCATCTGTTTTGTCATTACTGCTTGTCTTAAAAGGTCTAGAGCCAGTGACCAAAGCAAGTATGTTTCTGATTGATGGAGTTGTAAACCCTTAAAATTTTTGTTTTTGACCTGTCTCATGATTTTTCTTAAAGCCCCTATCGCAGCATGATCATACACTCAGCTGATGGAAAACTGGGCCTTCAGTGAACAGCAGAATGCAATTTTAACTGCTCAACAGAAGGCTCCATTTACTTTCTCCTACCTGGACTTTGCTATCTCTTTTTCCATGTGCAAGAATCTGCTAGAGTCAGGTCTTCTACATTTATCTCAGGTGCTCTCAGTTCCCCTTAGACAACTCCCTGCTTGCAGAGACCTTGTCTGCATCACAGTATCTCTGTTGCTATGGTTGTTAGCAACAGCCTTAAGTGTAGAGGTAACGTGGTGAAAGCAAAAAGATTTTGCTAGTGTTCATATGTCTTCTTTCAGAATGATACAAGTTAACTCAATAGAGATTCTTGGTGGCAAAGCCTGACTCACGACTTTGTCAAAGTCCATTAAACTTTAATTTCTTCAGTGAAATTTTGTTGTATGTTTCTGGTCTCAGAGCTTCAAGCCTGATTAGTCTCCTTCCCATCTCCTGAACATGGCCTCCTTACACATTCTTTTTTCTCTTATGATCCCTAGCTGTTCCACGGAAGTGAGTAGACATTTAGAAACCCACATCTTACACTGTGAATTCCCTTCCCTTTTTTAACTTTCTCCCATCTCCCCTAAACCCCATATTTATTTGTCCACATCTTTCTATTTCCAGTCTGTGCTATGACCTTCCTTTCCTACCTACAGTCTCCTTTTCTGCCCAGTCTTACCCTAAACAGATCTTGATGAGAATGTTTCTTTCTTGTCCTTCTAAGTTGCTTCCCATCATGCCCTCATTCATGACACATTTAGTATTTTCCTCAAAGGACATTCGTTGGCTGAGATGAGGCTCTGTCTACTTTTCAGCATGCTAGCAGATAGTGGCTTTCTTTATGAGAGGCTGCTTTGCTTCTATTTTCATCTTTGGCAAAGTGACTTTGACAAATTTGAGATTTCTGGTAATATCAGAGGTGGCTGCTTTTCAACGTCTTATAGTGCTGTTTCACTTAACTTTTTAATTTTTTTTCATTCATTTTTTTTCTGGAATTCTTCTCTTTTTATTCCATTACCTCTTTTACTATTTCTTTTTTCCTTTTTAGTCTGTCCACTGGAGCATGGTGCAATCACAATTGAAAAGATAAAGCATGCAAAATGTAGTGTAAATATTGTTCTAAAAAGAAAATTATCAAACTCTTATGAAACATGTAGATCTCCTGGTTTAATATTTTCTACTTGTGTTTCTTTATTGTTTCCTGTTTTCACCAACAGAAAACTATAAATTATTATGAAAGACAGAAAAAAAACCCTCAAATATTTTGCCTAAAAACGAGCTTGCATGTGCCTGCTCGCATGCATCTGTACAAATCTAGTTGATTTGGGAAAAATGTGGGAAAAAATTCTGTAATTGCAAATGTATGCTTTGTAAAAGAAAAAGCTCTATCTGTAAGCTTCATAGTATGTTCCTGCAGTTGTACAAAGCTCAAAAAGAGAGAAAAAAGCATTCTAACCTTTCAAGGAAAAAAAATAATTATTTTAAAATTATTATTAATATTTAATAATAAAATTTACGTTTTGTTAATAATTTTAGTTTCTCTTTATTTTTTAAAAAGCAAATAATTATTATTAGCAACAGGCTAATGTAGACTAATGAGAGAAATAAAGAATGGAGCAAGAAATCCTCTCTAGATACTAAATAAAAGGTTGCGTACTGTAAAGACTTATTTTGCCATTACAGAATATAATTTTTTACTAGATTTATTTCTGACTTTCCTCTCATATAAGTGCTTTTAGTTGGACAAGTAAACCAATGTTCTGATCCTATCTGCTGCTTTTATCTTTACTGTCTATGTTCCACTGGCAGTTAAAACATCCCTCTGAGAAAAATATGCCAAATTCTATGTAAGTTTTTGAATGTGGCAGTCTCTATTGGGCTGCTAGCCAAAGATATGCTTATAAATCTCATCAGTAGTTGAAATACCTTGATGATACCTTCTCTTATTCTGCTTTATTCCTTTAAGTATTTCAAATACAATTCAAGCCAATGCATCTCTAAAGAAAAACGATGACTTTTCTTTTTGGAAAAATCCTCCTTTTGGGAACACGGAGTTTCTAAATCTTTAGCCTTTACGCTCAGCACATCTCTCAATTTCATAGAGTTAAACATCTACAAGGAACTTCCCAGACTTTTAAAAATAAAGTTAGCAGAATGTGTATTTTCACAAGGTTATTTAATCCTTACATTTTCTTACTTTGAAGAGCTATCAAGTAATTTTTTTCATAAACAGTAAAATAATGATACAATTTCATATAAATATTATTGCATGTAACATATGTAACAATGGTGATGATGACTGTAACAAGTAAATATAATTTTTTGTTTGTTTGTTGTTTAGTTTTAATTTCATCGTAAACTTAAAGTTCATGCTTAGCTGGCAACTGAAATCCTGTAACAAGTTCACCACTATTCAATCCTATAGTAAGTTCATCACTCTCATAGTATCCTTTGTTAGCCAATTGCCAGGGAGAGATGTTTTACAAAAACTCTAGCACTCTGTCAATGAGAAATCTTACACTACCTTGCATAATAGAAAATCTCTCTTACATGATAGAATTGCAAGTCTAGTGTCCTCAAACATGCAGTCTGAAAAGATTTAAAGCCAGCTAACATGACCTGTTCCATCTGTGGAAGCAGACTAGGCATAAGCATGTAAAGAGTAAAGGGAAGTGTTTTCTTGAAGGGCAGCATTGGTGTGAATGTACTTTATAAAGCTCACTCTCTTTTTGCTTTCTCTGAAAACATTCTGAGGTACAGCAGGGCATTCCTGTTCTGAAATACAAAGCCAAACCCAGATTCTCCAGTGACATAATGATTCCGCTACTTTATTCTCATTTGTACTAGAACTTGACAAAAAAAATCCTTTGTTTCAATGATTTTGTGCATTGTCTCTGCAACATCAGTTGTCCTTTGGCCAAACAATAATACTCTTGGACCATAAACACCATGTTTCATTCAGAGCATCTTTTTAAACTTAAAGTGTATATGTTTTCCTTCATATACGTCCTTGCTATTTTAGCAGTCAACCATTATTAGACTTTTTTTTGTGTACTTACTTTTTACTCATCATAGGCAACTTAAAAGCTTGGTTTTCTGTTACTCACAAAGTGAAATTTTCATTTCAGTAGACAATAGTACAGCCAAATTCCATTGCTTATTTAACAGCGTATCACAAACTGCATATTTTTCAACTACATTGTACTAGAAAGTCTTGATGTAAAGATTTTAGTGGTCTAGCACATGCAATTTCCAGCTCTCTGATCTAATCTGCCTTTTAGTTCACTTAAAGTCCTTATTTTCTGACAATAACATCTGCAGTGTCTAGGTACTCATGGTCTGTGGTGAAGTCGCACATTAACCTTAACTTTGACAAAGTGTGTTCTGCTTCTTAAATTTCTTTCTGTGGTACTGTAAGTCACTGCAAGTCAGGGCTTTGCAGAGAAACACAGGGTACTACTACTTAAGTCTTATTAAGTGATTTTCTACTCTTTTCTAAAGCCTTTTTTCAATTGTACTGTTTCCTATTGTTTCACATACAGGCTGTCTGTTCAATTTATATGCAGGAGAACAAGGAAGAAATATTTACCTGTTTTATGGAGCGTATAATGTCATCTATTTGTATATCTTGTATATTATAGGATTCAGTAGGTTTTGGTATCACCGACAGGCTTACAAACAAACAGAAAGAGTAATCTTCAGGGTTTATAACATATTCAAAGTTAGGCATGTCTTTCCTTTAGCGGTTAAAAATCATGGTGAAATTTTGCTGTATGGAAAATTCTAGTCCCACACCTGAGTACTGTAGTTTGCAGTTCAGTACTTACCAAACACAGGCCAATCACATCCTGGACTGCATCAAAAGGTGCATTGCCAGCAGATCCAGACAGGTGATCCTGCCACTTTGCTCTGGTGAGACCTCACCTGGAGTACTGTGTGCAGGTCTGGAGCCCTCAATAGAGGAAGGACATAGACCTGATGGAGCTGGTCCATAGGAAGGCCACAAAAATGATCAGGGGGTTGGAGCACGTTTGCTATGAGGACTGGCTGAGGGAGCTAGGGTTGTTAAGCCTGGAGAAGAGGAGGCTGCAGGAAGACCTAATAGCAGCCTTCCAGTACTTGAAGGAGGCCTACAGGAAGGCTGGGGAGGGTTTGTTTACAAAGGCCTGCAGTGACAGGACAAGGGGCAATGGCTTCCAGGTGGAGAAGAGCAGATTTAGATTGGATATTAGAAATAGATTCTTTACCATGAGGGTGGTGGCCCAGTAGAACAGGTAGCCCAGGGAGGTGGTTGAGGCCCCTTCCCTGAAGATATTCAAGATGAGGCTTGACAAGGCCCTGGGCAACCTGGTCTAGTTGGGGGTGTCCCTGCTGACTGCAGGGAGGTTGGACTAGATGACCTTACAGGTCCCTTCCAGCCTGAACCATCCTATGATTCCATGATTAAAAGTTATCGTATACGCAGAACTTTGCAGATATGTCTACACAACCTCTGGCATATTTTTTAAATATTCAAATTTACACCATAAATAGTTGGCTGTAAGGGGAAGGTCAGCAATGATTAAGCAGTCCTAAAAATGTAATATTAAAAAGAGAACATATGAATACTAAATGCATCATTTAGATTAAAAGTTCTTCTGAGTGTATTATCTGTTAACAACTGGTAACCTGTGCAATATGAAGCACAACTCCTTATTTTCCCCCTATAGATTAATTAGCTTTGTAGCATATTAATCAAACAGGCTGGGGAGCAAAATCAGAACGCATATTCCTGTGAGGTTCTCAGACATCTCATTTGTTTAATGGATTCATTTGGATAATTAAGATCAGCACACGTAATTTAGCTAAAGTGCAATCTACAGAAAAGATTATCTAGCAATTTACTTGTGTTTATCTCAGGTTTTTGTCTTGTTTTTCTTCCTAGTTTTTTATACACATAGTTCAATAATTTAAAAAGCTTTTCTTCTGTAGCAGAGGAAATATACCTTTGTATTGACAAAAATATGGTAGACTGCATTCAAGAAAGCTGCCCAAAGCAAGTAGTTAAGAGGAGAACCTGTTTGACATCCCTGGAGAAGTTCCCTGTTTGGCTTTATTTTCATCCCCAAAACCAGAATTCTTGTCAGTGCTGGACTGTATTTAGCTGTGATCCTACCCTACTTTACATTTTTTCTGTAAGAGGAGAGGTTTCAGACCAACAAGTCTACCAACAGCAGTTTACACTGCTGCTGCCTTGAACAAGTATGGAAGAAAGCGGTACTGGTGGACTACTTGGGCTGCACCCATACAGCTAAAAAGAAAATTATGATATCACAGGAATAATTGACATGTGGAAGGATAACTCGCACAATTGGAGGATTGTGATGAATGGCTACAGGCTGCTTTGTAAAGACAGGCAGGGTAGAAGATGAGAGGGAATCATGCTTGAATGTATAGAAGTCAGCTATGGTGATTCTAGAAGTCCTATTGAATGTCTCTGGGTCAAGATCAGAGGGGTGATCTTGGAGTAGGCACCTGCTACTGACAGTCAAACCAAGATGAAAGGGCCAATATGTAAATATAATATGTGGTCAATATGTAAATATGACTATAGGTCAATCATCTTATCCACATAAACAGTGGACAGCCCAAGAGCCCATTGAGCTCTCCTAAATGGCAGTGGGCTGCACACACATATCCCCTTGAGCAGGGATGCCTGCTCAAGTTTACATCTTCTTGAGATTGAGAGATTCCTTGCCAAAACAGATCCTCAGTAAGTGACTAATAGCATGCTAAACTTTAAAATCTTAGTTAAATGATATAAAGGATTGACTGTGCATATATAATCCTTAAAACATAAATTGCTAACAAAATCTGGGAATAGGATTGTATCCAGCCACCGCTAGACTCCTCTCTGAGAGGGAGTTTAGAAAGCAAGAGGGTCCTTTCTGAACCATGTGACTCAATGTCAAGGTCTCCCTGACAGCTTTGTCTGACCTTGTTCTCTGTACAGTAAATAACCAAGTGTGCCCTTCATCTTGCATCTTAAACCACCATCACGTTTAACATCAAACTTTGTTAAATCTCTTTTTTTATATCAACAAATGTATTGCTGCTTCCTTGTATGAGTGAAGTACATCGCTTCCATCTGTGAGAGCTTGAAATTAAAAACAAGAGTACCAGAGATGGAAAAGTGGAGGAATACCTGTTGAGAACCGACAGAGCATGCAGAGATGCAGTTAGAAAAGCAAAAGTTCAGCTTGAATTGAAACTGGCCAGAGATGTCAACAACTACAAGAAAGGGTTCTCTGGGTTCAGAAACTCCATCAAAACCAAAAGGAAAATATTTGTCTGTTGTTGATCAGTAGAGGTAAATTAGTTACTGATAATAATGCTGAAAAGGCACAGGTACTTAACACTTGATGCAAACACAAACCTGTCACTAGTTAAGGAAGAACTGGTATGCAAACTATTACAGAAGCTTGACTCCTAGGAATCGATGGGCCCTGGCGCTATTCACCCACGGGTGTTAAGAGGGCTAGCTGACATTGTGAGGCTGTTCTCCATAATCTTTGAAAAGTCATGGAGATAAATGGATGTCCCAGAAGACTAAAAGAAGGCTAATGTCACCCCCATCTACAAGAAGGGCTTAAAAGAGGATCCAGGAAATTATATGCCAGTCAGTGAAACTTCAGTCCTTGGGAGATTTATGGAATCAATCCTACTGGGGGCTATCACAAGTCAAATGAAACACGTGACTGAGAAAAGCCAGCATGGATTCAGGAAGGGCAAATCATGCTTGACAAACCTGATCACCTTCTACAGCAAAGTAATCTGCTTGGTTTATGAGGGGTGAGCGTTGGATGTTATCTGCCTGTATTTCTCCAAGGCTTTCATCGTGGTTCCCTGTAACCTTCTCCTAGAGAAACTGATGCATTACAGTCTAGACAGTGGTCTGAGTATTGGGTGGGCGGGGACTGGTTGACAGGGTGCGCCCAGTGGGTGCTGGTAAATCGCTCCTTTTCAAATTGGCAATCTGTCAGAAGTGGGGTTCCCTAGGGATTGATGCTGGACCCAACACTGTTTAATATCTTCACAAATGATCTGCATGATTGGATCAAGTGTCCCTGACGAAGTTTGCTGATGATACCAAATGAAGCAGGGAAGTGGACACTTTGGAAGGGAGAGCCACCCTGCAGGAAGACCTGGATAGGCTGGAAGAGTGGGCTAACAAGAATCTTATCTTAAGTTCAACAAGGATAAGTATAAGGTCTTGCAACTGGGAAAACATAATCCAGGAGTGCAGCACAGGGATCTGCCTGGCTGGAGATCAGCTCTGCAGAAAGGGACCTGGGGGTCCTGGTGGATGATAAACTCAATATGAGTGAACAATCTGCTACTGTGGCAAAGAAAGTCACTAGGATGTTGGGTTGTATCAAGAAGAGCATTGCCAGCAGAGATAAAGTCATTATTCTGCTCTACTCAGCGCTTGTCAGGCCACACCTGGAATACTGTGTTCAGTTTTGTTTCCCACTGTGCAAAAAAAAAAAATGTGGACAGGGAATCCTGCCATATGAAGAAAGGCTGAGAGAATGGGTTTTGTTCAGCCTTGAGAAAAGAAGGCTTAAGGGGAGACCTTATTACCAGGTTCCAGTATTTAAAGGGTGGCTACAAAGAAGATGGAAACTCCCTTTTTACAAGGAGTCATGTGGAGAAGACAAGGTGTAATGGGTACAAGTTACTCCCTGAAACTATTCTGATTGGACACAAAAGGAAAGTTTTTCACAATGAGAAGAAACAACTGTTGGAATGATTTCCCCAGGGAACTACTGGATTTCTCAACGTTGGATACTATAAATATTCAGTTGGAAAGGTTGCTGGGCAATCTTGTCTAGATTATGCTTTTGCCTAAAAAACTTGGACTAGATGGTCTCTGAGGTCCTTTCTGACATAGTATGCTATGACTCTATGCAGCAAAGTAGGGCTGAAGATGAAATTTTAGACACCCAGCTGGAATTTGACAGGGAATGCAACCCTTCATACATGGCTTAGTTTTGATGGGCTTCATAACAATTATTCTTTGAGGTGTTAAATATATATGTGTATATATATATATATATATGTATAATTCTCTTGGGTGATTTTTAATTGCATGCTACCTTAAACATAAGCAATACAAACACTTAGTCTGCTAGCATTCACAGATTTTCCCTATAATCAGTGGAGACATATAAGCTCCTTCAGGAGGTAGTTCAGAAGTAGAGCCTCATTTGATGACCTAAACTGCTCTCCAGAAAGTCATTGTTTTTTTCTGCCTAGATATAGGAATATATACATTTATACATATATATATGTGAGATATAGGTTAGTCTGTCATTCCATTTACATGTTATAATCA
>VZTM01038855.1:30371-42668 GCA_013400555.1 Jacana jacana | reverse complement strand
TTGTATTTAATGCAGAATGCAGCTTCAAAATCAGTTCCTGGGGTCACTGTTTGATGCCACCTCCCTTTCATTAGTGTCTTTCTACTTGCTCCCATTCAGTAGTAGTACCCAGGTTGCTTGACTTTGTTTTCATAGCCCTTTCTAGCTGGCTCTTGTGTTTCATTTAATTTTTGAAGCTTGATTCCTGCTGGCAAAGGTGAACTAGCATAAAAATAGAGTGATACAAACATGGTTATGTTCCTATTATAGAAAGTACAGTAAATACTAGTAAGTGTGGTAGTGAAATTTTTAAAAGTAGACTAGGCTGAGAAAGTGTGGATNAACTTTCATTTTCACAATGTTGAGAATCCGTTTAAGAATTCCAGTAAGCTTTAATGCAAAGCATGAACTTGGTCCCAAGTTGTTACTTTTTTATATATCTGAGCTGGATTGGCCATGACTCTTGCTGGAACAGCAATACTAACAGATGTTATCCCTTGTGTAATTTCCAAAGACAGCCACATTGGTTGACACTTTCAAATAATAAAACCCAAACCAGTCATGTTAGGATATTAACCATCTTAACATTGAGAGTAACACAGTTCTGCAGAGGGAGAGGGGCTTTCTTTATGTATGCTTATAGAAACTAAGGGGAAATTATTACAGCAGTAAATTACTTTGGGGACAATAATCGTGTTTGCTGTCAGACTTATGGAATGACATAATAAAAAGTTTTCAGTAGTCATTCCTTTTTTTCAGGCATAAATAAATAAAGCATATTCTTATTCTACATAGCAGTTGCTGTACACTTGTGCAGCTGTGAACGTACTTCTTAAGGTAAATTTTTCTTTTTTTCTGACATAGTGATGATCTATTAGGACTCAGAGTAACCAGAGATTTGTGGCTATATTTGTGTAGGTTTTGCTGCTTTTTACTGTTACATCCAAATTTTACTGAAATACTGCCCAGATTTGATCGCTGAAATGAGAGGTTTCTATTGTCTTCTGCTAATTTTCTGATGCTAGCTGTTGTCAGCCAAGATTCCAGATTAAATAGCCCATTTCTATATTTATTGGACTGGTATGTCAATCAGAAAGTTAGTTTGGCTTTCAAAATGCTATTCTAGCTTAGAAAAGAAACTGATCCTGTTACGAGCAGACAGGGTATTTAAAAGAAAACAAACAAACAAACAAACAAACAAACAAAAAACAAAAACAAAAACAAAAAACCCTAAACCCTAAACCCACCAACCAAGATTATATATAGTTCTTTGTTTTTGTTGGCTGCATTGTTTATTAAGCCATAGCACTTCTCTCTCAAAGTCACAAACTCAAGAACTGTAATGTGAACTAAATTCAAATTTTATCATTCGCATTTTATTTCCAGTCTACAAGGAAGAGAATTATTTAAATACCAAAAACAGAAATAGCTGTTTTTCCCTGCTTCCCATTGTGGGGCAAATGATCTGGAATTCATAAAGCTTGGTTATCAGAGAGAATTGCATCTGAACAAAATAAACCTTGCAGAAAGCTTATTATTCTGGAATAGTGCAGTAACTAAACTTGAGATTTCTCTGCAGTTGCTTTCTTAACATCTGTAGGAGAAAGGAAAGAGGGTAGTACATCCAAATGGCATGCCTAAGAAAGGAATGTAAATTATCCCTTCTGTTTATTTGCCTTTAAAGCCTGTCTGCTAATGTTCTTAGCATTCAGATACCACTATGATAGGTGCATTATAAATACCTTTTCAGAGTTTTAGTCAAAATAGAACGTGTCCTCACTTACCCTTTTGAAATTTGTCCAAATGCTATTATTACCTAAAAGCATAAAAGACCAGATTAACAACAGACACTTGGAAAGTTGTTGAATTTATCAATTTCTAATGAAATGGGGGATTTTTGTGTTTAGTAAGGCCCGTTCCTCATAACCAAATGACATAGACAAAACCAAATTCAGAGGAAGAGCTTAGCTGCTGCTATAAAATAGGTGGAGAATTTCCAGTTCATACTTACACTAATGCCCTATGTGTTTTGCCAGGCTCTATGTGTTGAACTGGAAAAGCTTTGTAATGGTTAATAGAGGAACACTTTATCCACAGGACTTGGATTGATGCTGGCATAATGTACTCAAGCACACATTGAATGAACTTAGTTGTGCCATTTCAACAAGCTCGTGTCTTTAGATTAGCAAGAAATAGGTGCTTCTTAGAAATAGGTGCTACTTGACCTTATACAAGTTGCCTTGCTGTTCATGTTTTCTCTAGTTTTGGAATAGAGAGAATACTGTTTCTCCAGAAGTCTTACAGCACTCTGAAAGCTGGTATAATCAGGCAGAACTGCTGTGATGGCCAACATACAATAGCTAGACATGAGATGAAGAGAAATACCATGTTATTCAAAGAGTCTAATTCCTCAGTCTTCCAACTCTTCGATGCAAGCAACAAACTCAAACTCCAAGACAACTTGTGTTACATTTGAGAGTGTAAGATAGTCCTCTGGCCACCCAACTCAACAGCGATTCATATGAAAGTGAATAATTCATTGAAGGGTTTTATTCTGCATAGTGGATTCTTCTTCAGTAAGGATGACAATCTTGACTGGCACCTGGTGCATTTCTAAAAAGGTAGTACAGACTCCTCCTTATTCCCAAGGAGGGAATAAGCAATAGGACTCTCAAGACTGTAGCTTGAACTGGCCATGGGAATATCTTCATTGGAGAGAGGAGTGGCAATTCAGTGAATTGTCCTATTGGCCAGACATGTGAAGTAATCTCTGGCTGGTAATTTAGGATGTCAGTTAGAGCACTTGTTTATGAGAGTATTGGTGTCTGGGAAAAAATGAGTTGGTAACTGTTTTGTCCTGGAGGGAAAGAAGTATATCTCTCATAAGTCCCTCAACCACTACAGGAAAAAGCACTTACAAACTGCAGTTTTGTTGTCAACTCCTTATTGCACACTTGGCTTTCTGCTTTACCCCTGACTAGTCTGAAAATAGAACTCATCTTGTAAAATCCGGAAAATACAATCAGCCTATTGTCCGGGGAAGCAGCTCTTGTTTGTTTGTGGGTATTTTTGGTTGGGTTGTTTATGGGGGGTTGAGAGGAGAAAGTTGGATGTTTTCAAGGTTCTTAAAACCTGAAACAGTCTTCCTGTAAAACTGAGAAAGTGAAGATGCAAAGACTAAACTGTTTGTTTGTTGGAAGTGAGATACTGTTGCAAATCGTTTTAAGGTAGAAATTGACTCTGTACAGTTTTCAACACAGTTACCATCTGAGTTAAAACTCTGCATACCTGTGAAAAGTATGTGAGGTTAGTAATACAGATTAATTAAATGAAATGTTAAACATAATCCATAGCTATTTGTCTTTCTCCTTACTCTTAACAGCTAATGAAATGGAAGTGTGTTTATATCAGAAGCTGAGCTGTAGGTATGCCAATGGAGTTGGTATTTTCCTACCAAGTCCAGAATGTCAGTCAAATTCTAGCAACCTGCCAGCATGCTAGGCAAGTGCATGGCTTTAGTTAGCTCTCAAACTTCATCGCTTACAGTTTCAGTATCTAAGCCTCTAAATTCTGGTCAACCACAGGTACCTCAGGCAATTAGTCGCAGTTTTTATAGAGGTTAGGTGCCATTCTAACAGCCATTTTATGAAAAAATTAACAGGAGTCCAACCTGTGCAATGTAATAGTAGGATAAAATGTACTCTAATCCATACTCCCTTCAGTCCACCAGCATGAATGCAATTCAGCTAATAATATATTGTCTATCCTTAACCTCTAGCTAGATTCTTTTTATTTTTACTGCATAATTATATTGCTGCATGTTCTTCGACTATGTAGTCCCTTTTGTACCAGAACTGTAAAGTATGGGATCATTTCATGGTATGGAGCAGGCAGACACAAGCTTGATCTGCCTGTGCCTTGGGCCAAATGGATGCAGTCCAGCTCCAAATGGAAGCTGTGCAATGTGAAGATGAACCTCAGCTAGCACACCCTTTTGAGAAGCAGGTAATAGTATCTCAGGACGCACAGGCACATTAGGATAATGCTGGCCTACAACATGGACCTGCCAATGCATGGCGTGCTGTCTGCTGTGTGTAAAAGCCTGAACTTAAATAAGACTTTTTTTCTAGTGTTGGGACAAGGCTAGTATGCAAGGTGAATTTCTGCTTTGCCTCATTTTATGTCAATAGATGTTAGTCTTAGAACATCCTACCCTCCCTATTATAAATTCTTCCACAGTTAAGAAACGCTGTTGCAGATTTGAACAGATGTGATTATGGTTCTTATCGAAGGTTTAACATACAGAATGGATTTAGCCCTTGGAACACATACCCTGTAAGTAACCAGGTTTCCAAAAGAGAGGTGGTGCTCCATTGAATTGCATTGAGTTGTGTCCAGCCATCCTAATACAGCTGGTTCTTCAAGTAAAGTGACAAAAGCCTCATTTTGGTGGGATCAGAAGTGCCTGATGTTTTTCTGAAATGTGTGTGGGTTTGAGTCATCATCTGTTTTTTCCAGCATATGTTAGTTATTACTCCATCTCCACCTGCTTGCAAGTTCTTAAAACCTGACTGAATAACAGTATCTTAAATAAAAAGCTTAAGCTGGATCAGGTTAACTGACATGACTCAGATAGAATTTCCATTTATTTGGTGTCACTGTTTCTCTTCCATCTCTATAACGTCTTGAAAAGATACAAGTGAGAAGGAATGTAGAAGAGATTTATAAAACTGAGTGACATTAAGTTTAATTCAATTTCATGTTAAGCCTTTAATTCTTGTTTAGGGTTATTTAGGTCTGAGCATGAGTTGTTTTATAAAATTAAGTTCTAGTTTAACTGAAAGAGTTTAGGAATGTATGGTATTCACCAGAGGGGAGTGACTGTGCTCTCCTTTTGAAGGAACAGAGTGCTGAGATTTTGATGCCATTTTGATTTGATGCCACAGCTTGGGTATGAGGAACTGAATATTGTGGGGCCTGCAGAGAATGCTTCCTACCTTGAAAGAGAGAATGAACTTAGTATTCTTCTTTCAGCTATCCGACTGCTACTAATGAGCTTTATCTTTGCAAAGTATTATGTACGGAGGATGGTCCCTTATGAAAAGTCACTTGAAGTGATATTAAATGTGTATTTACTTGAGAGCACTTCTTTCAATTCTGCTGTCCCATGTGAACATAATGAATCACTTCACCAAATGAAGTTTCACAAGCAACTTGGTTTTTTGGTGGATTTGTTTTTAAAAGATAATGTTTTATAATATGGAAAACATTTCTACAACCCCTGCACTCGTTGGTGTGCACTTAGCAGCAATGCCTTATATGCCTTTTGCACAGGAAGAACAAATTAAATAGAATTCTGTCCTAGAGACAGAGGAAGAAAAGTGATTAACAAGAGGTGATAGAAATGCCATCAGGCCTGGAAGAATTAAAATATTGCAAAGAAACCAGAATACGAACTTTCCTGAGTTGGGCACCATTAAGGAGTGTCTGCAATCAGTGACTGTAGAAAGAAGTGTGACAGAAAGAACTGTAGTGACTTTGCATGTCCTCATGTATGCAGTGTTTAGACTTTCAGTCAAACACAAGTAGCAAGACCTCATGTTGATTTACTTTTTACCTAGTTCAGATGACCTCTGGAGCTCAGTGCCGTAAAACACATGGTGCCAGAAGTGTTCCCTAGAGAAAAACTTTCCTCTGGAGCAGATATTGCAAATTAACAAGCGTGACTGGAAGTTCAATAGGCTGATGCTTTGACTCCTGCAAAAGCATGAGTTATCGGGAAATTATTAAATATGTACTAGTTTTATATAATTATGTGCAAAGTTTCCTCAAAAGGCATTTTAATATATAGTTAATGTCTAAGTGTTGCCAGCATTACTTATATAATGCAGTACACAGGGAAACGACTGTTCAACCCTGCGGCCGAGAAGGTGGAGCCTCCCTAGCGAGCATGGCGTACCTTTCCTGCCCTGTGCTGCGGCACCAGGACCGACGAGCGGGCGGAGGGGAGCGGGCTGGGCCGCCGAGCGGTCCCGGGGCAGAAGTAGGCACCGCAGCCCCCCACCGCTGCTACCTGCAACCCCGCGGGCGACCCTGGCTGCGCCCAGTCCATCCCGCCCCGCCGCTCCTCGGCCTCTGCCGCCCTCTGGCTGCGGTTAGCAGGAGACCATACCGTTGGTTCAGTCTTGGCCATTTCCAGGCACACCAGTGGCTATGTATCTGACTCCGAGGACACCCCACTGTTGCCCCAACTTTGTATGCATAACGTCTCTAAGATAATTGAAGCAGCAGTAATGAGCTATGTGGTTAAGTGTCTCCAGCACGCAGTCTGGATTTGACTTTAGGAGAAAGTAACTCACTGAGAGGGCGGTAGGTCACTGGAACAAGCTCCCTAGGGAAGTAGTCACAGCACCAAGTTTGTCAGTGATCAAGGACCATCTGGATGTTGCTCTTAGTTCAGTGTTAGGTAGTCCTACAAGGAGGAAGGAGTTGGACTCAGTGGTCGTAGTGCACCCCTTCTGACTCGAGATAATCTGTGATTCCATTTCTAGTTCCGATCAAAGGTGTTTCTCCCCTCTTACAGCAGGATTGGAAAAAGCACCATCACAAGTGTAGCAGAGGTAACTTAAGTTCCAGTGTCAGATATGACTGGCATAACCACGTGGTACAAATTAGATAAACTAGAAGGTAGGTGATTTTGCATGGCTGCCAGGTGTGCATTTGTTGTAACAAACAACTTTTTACCTTGTAGCTTTGTATATGCATGATATGGCTCCATATAGAACATGATGAGAAGGCAAGCAGTAATTGGAAGAGAAATGGTGCCAGAAGCAAACCAGTAGCTGATGACAGAATAACAGGGCAATGATATATACATATATATATAATCAGAATCCCCAAGTGCCTGTCTCTCCAGCCTTTCTTGTTTTTAATCTTGTTAGAGGAAAAACAAGTTTAAAATATTTTTTTCTTTAAGCTGTCACACTAGAAAGAGTAATGCAGGAATTTGCTGACCGAGATTTTCTAGTCACATCACTCATAGGAGTGTCACGGGCGGGTGAGGGAGTCTTCTGAGTAGTCAGAGTTCATTCACAGTTTTGTAGGTCAAAAGCACTAAACATGTTGCATTACATCTGTCTGATGATACAATGGTAAAAAATATCTGTCCTTCTTTTGACTTATGAGAAAGTTACAGCGATTTGTGCTCCTGTGCTGCTTACATGTTGGCTGAATCCTATGAAAGGCATAGGATGCACAGCTGACTTTCATACAGCAACGCATAAAAGTGTTCCTTGGTTCTGTGCTTACAAGTTGTCAAATGTCCTTAACTACCTTGCAGTTAAGGTGAAGGTTACTTACTGAAAAGCCTCAGTGAAATCAAAGCAGGGATTCCCTGAAGTTCTGCTTGTTGGTTTGGTTGTGTGGGTTTTTTTTTACCAGAAGAAACAAAACTTGATCCATGCAGTGTCTGAACCAACACTGAGGGAATATTTTCATGAATGTGGGCAAAGTGAGAGAATGATGGGCAATTCAGCTAATTTTAAGGGATGAAAACAGGAGATGACAAAGGCAGATGCTTTCTTTTAAGGGAAGAGCATGTTTGTGGTAACATGTTTTATGAGCTGTCAAAAATGCTACATCTGGTTGGGCTTAAGTGCACTTCAAAAAGTTGTAGGGAGAACAAGATGCTGCTTGCTTTCTTTTTTTCTTTTTAACTAGTATGGCAAAATTAAGGTCAAGGAGCATGAATGAAAGGCTCCATCATGTTGTGGGAGATGTCTGCAGAAGACAGAAGCTGGGTCAATAAAGCTTGGAAAAGAATTTGAAGCAAAGGCTTTTAACCTGCTTGGTGGTCTTGAGAAGCGGAGAGAAGGCAGTGAGAACAGGGGTGGGTTTGAGAATTACAACAGCACCCTCCACTGTAGGAGGGAAAGTAGTTAAAGGAACTGCAGGGATTAAAAAACCCAGATGTGAGTCTTTAAATGAGGTGGCAGGAGTGGGAATTCTTCCCTTTCTTACCATATGTTCAATGACATGGGGATTTCTGAAGTCTTAGTCCCCGTGTGCAACTGGGTACTGTCTGAAGAAATTTCCCAGTACTCTAGTATCTTCAGTTGACAAGAACCAATACTGGATTGCCCATTCTTCACGTGAAGTTTTAATTCACCAAAACAGGTTGTTTACTTTTGCCCTGAAAGCCTGTGTTTTTAATCCTTAATCCTGGGATTTGATTAAGACCTGAAGCATGAGGTTTTTGTTCTTTCTGGTGCTCGGTTGCCGGAGGCTTTTTAGTGTGGGCATGATATAGCTTGGCGAGTTGGACCAGAGGTTTTGAGTTGTACTCTGTTTGCCTGGCACCCCAGTAAGCAAGAGTGTATCATGCCATGGGAGTGCAGTGTACCTGCCCAGGCAGAGACCATACCCATTTTGGAGCTGTATGCACGGTTACTGTGTCAGCAACCTGTTAGTAAGCCCCAGATGGTAGAGCCTGCTGGTGTACAGGTCTGTGCTGTCTCTGTGTTTGAGTGGGAGCTGCAGTCTGACCACGGCACAACCCCACTTTGTCCAAAACCCAGATGCTTCTGCATTGGGCTTTCTTGTGCAGTGTGGGCATAGTGAATAGTCCAAAGAGTAGAAATCCTTTTATTACCCTTGAATATGTAACAATACAGTTTGAGACATTTAAAAATGTCTTGGACCAATAAAAATGAGTGAAGCTTAAAGATGTGTTGTTTCTAAGAGACAAAAAAGGTGCTATGGAATCCTTTGTCATACTAGGATTTCTTGTTCTTTTACCTGGGATGTAATAGCAAGGTTTCGTGATTGTTGTTGTTGGCTTTTTTTTTTTTTTAATGCTGGGTTCTTTTTGTGTGTGGTTTCTTTTTATTATTTTGCACATGTGTCACAAGAACAATATTGCTGCCAGAATTTTCCAGAAAAACAGCAGAAATTTAACCAGAACAAGGTTGTGGAATACTGATTGCACTGCTATATAATGATGTAGGAACTAAATGCTATTTCTGTGGTGTTTTTGGTCTTGCATGACTAACAGACATGTAGACCTTCTTGGAAAGTAAAGTAAGTCTTTCGGTTATCATGGGAAGCAGATCTATTGGTTGGCAAGGCATTATTGCAGGTACTACTTGCTTCAAATGCATCCTTTTACAATAATGGAAAGCTTAGCGATAGATTATTATTTTTTACGCTGTATGTTATTTAATCAGGGAGTTGTATACTGCCAGGATATCATTTACACCTCCTAGGCAATTCTGTAGTGGAGTTTACTGAACTTGAATACATTGTAGAATTGCCCAAGCTGACTATAAGGAAGCACTCCTTGTAATAGACCTTTTTGTTCAACCACTATGCTCTCAAACTGAGAGGGGAAAAAGGTTGGTGGTCAGTCTGGACTAGGAGCTCAGCTTTTCTTGAATAGAATTGAATTTTTAGTACTTGTATGGCAATCACCCACTTTCCCCTCTCCTCTCAGCTGCCTCTCAAAGCATAANAAAGAAACAAGAAGAAAAATCATCAATAGGGCTTGCTCTTTCTACTCATGCTGCCAAAAGCTGTGAACATGTTATAATCAACAGCTTACATATCCTATCTTCTTGGGCTAGGAGAGACAGTTATGACTCAAGTTCTCATGGCAGCATTTGCACTGCAATAAATCCTTGCAATTTATACTTGTGCAGGTTTATTCACATCACTTGTTCAAGTCCAGCATGCCAGCTCTCATCTCCCCCACACACACACACTCATCTCCTGCTATAATTAGCTCAGCAGCTACAGGTTTTTTTTTGACCTTAGACGTTCATTTGATCCTCATCAACACAAATGCAATAATTTAGTTTGACTGCATGGAGCCCAACAACTAGGATGAATAGCCCTTGCTGCACTTAAAAGGAAAAGCAGCATATGGGTGAGCAGGAGGCTCCCAGCTAATGGAAAGTATATACTACAATAATCCTAAAATGACCTTCCTTCTAACAGATTTAGAGCATTGTTTGGAGAAATGAGGAGCTCCCATTTTTGGTGTGATCTGACCATCTCTTCCTTTTTTAATATATACATTTGCTCTTTACAGACTTTCCTCTTCTAGGTAGCTAAATGTGATTCTTGGAAGAAAATTGACAGTCCTTTTTTGGTATCCCAATTTAAAAAATGCATATGTGGATCACGAATTAATCGTCATATTTAAAAGAAAGTAAGTTCAAACATTACCTATCTGCTCTGTAATCTAAGGGCCTGTCCTCTGCACGATCTGAAACATTCACCATCTAATGAAATGACATGGGGAGTAGGCAGGATAGGAAGAATTTAAGTTTAATGTTTGTATCAAACTGGCCACTACCATTTTGTTTGCAAAAGGATGCCATTGTTAGTTTTTAAAAAACAGACAAGCAAACAAAGCTTCCTGCGTGGTGTCAAATGGGTTGTGCCAAATTATTTAGCTCTTCTCTGTTGCAAAATGGTAAACAGCTTTGTTTTCCTTCTAACAGCATTCAAAGGATCAATCATGCACAAATGATGTGCGTTTTCTAGTCAGACTTTTTCTGTTGTGGAGTTTGAGTAGAAAGTGGCAGCTTTCCCTAAACTAGCTGTAGTTATATCTTGGAGGTGTCTTTCCCTCCTCAAAGGCTTCAATGGAGGACTGAAAGAGACATTTTTTTCCCTCTATAATTCATATTGCTCTGAGATAAGATAAACACATGGTAGTTCTCTGGAGATGTGTTGAATTAAGTGCTCACCTAGCCTTGCTGAGGACCATGATGTGTCTTCAAGTAATAATGGGGTAGGTGATAGCAGAAGTTAGGAACTTTCTTCTTTTCCCTTCATTGTGGATCATCATGTGTCGTAAATGAATTAAATGAACACTGCATCTCCACATTTCTTTGGGAAACTGGCTTTTCCTCTCATATGTAATATAGCATTTGTTCAATTTTTTCTTGAAAGTTTTCCATAGCAATTTAGAGGTAGCAGTCTAGAGGTAACAGTCTGTGGTCTGTCCTTAAAGCAGTAGAAACTGACTACTTCCCTGAATTTTGCTTTCCCTGATGCGTCCAAACTTGTGCTATTTCCTAAGTAAAATAATATCTGGTTCTTTGAAGTGCAGGAACCTCTAATGAACTTCTAGGGCACAATGATAACACTCAAAAATATTACTTTTTACTATAATTATTATTTATAGAAGTATAAAAATAAATTACCTGGGGAAGCTGGACTGAAAGAACATTGCAATTTATCAGTTAAGTACCAGCCCAGAAATTCCAGCAGAGTTAACTGTGTGCTGCAGGTTATCTGCTTAAATGCATTTGACAGTGGAGTAGATGCAGCGTTGAAAAGGCAGGTGAATGTTTCTCTATTGTCCAAAATGTGGAGTTCAGGTAGTGAAGTGTAACCTTCATGCGTTATGCTCTGTATACACACATCAAAAATTTCTCAGAGATTGTGCTTTAAAATTATTCAAATATGATAAAGTTGTGTTGTTCTGAGCTACCACAAATTTTTATTCAACCTGAAGTAATATAATAGATTCAAACTTCATGTCAGCAGAGTTGCTCTCACTTAATTTCTTTCCTCAATGTTACTCAATTCAAGACTAAACTGATGAAGTATGTTTGGCTAAGAAAGGAGGAGTCTCTTTCACTTCAGTTACTTTGACTCTTTCTAGCTTGTATTAGTAATTGATTCAAGTTAGTTTTTGAAATTTATTTTAGACAGAAGTTTCTGTCAATAAGACCAAAATACTCTTAATACTGTTAGGGTATAATGAAATATTTTACTGTCGCAAAGACTGATCTGTATTTGTCCTATTACCTTCCTAATGGCCAATAACCATCCTTCCCATATGACAAACTGGTAGACTGGTACGTGTTACATCAAACAGTATTAGACACAGAATTTTTTTAGGCTTTCTGAGCTATGTTTGCATTTGAGTCTGTTATCTTTCCCTTTTGTCCCAAAAAGCGACAGGGGAAAGAGAAGCACAAAAGGTGAAAAGAAAATAGCATGAGACTTTCTACACAGAACTCATGGATAAGGTTCAAGTTAACAAGCCTTCTTAAAACAGGGAAGAAAACAAAGACAAATCCCCACTTTTAATTTAATTGTTTAAAAGTGCACTGTTAAAGCTATTCTCATATGCTTTCCAAGCAGCCATAATGTGTTGTTGGAAAGGCATCAACTGATTAACTAATATGCAGATCAGTTGCATTCCAGCACGTGTCCTTCAGTCTCGCAGTTGCTTAGTCAGGTGGCAGTCTATTTTTATCCAGGGTTGTCGCCAAATGGGATAAAGGGGCTCATCTGACTGAC
>VZTM01038855.1:893-30338 GCA_013400555.1 Jacana jacana | reverse complement strand
TAAATTTTTCCAGGCATGTCGGGAAAGCATTCTTGTAATAAGGGGCAATCTTGCAATGTGCCATTTCCCAAACACAGGGCTGACAGGAGGTAAGGCTCTTAAAGAAATGGATCAGCTCTCTTTACTCAGAAGCTGTGCAGGAATGATAAACCATCTGCTCTCCTGATTGTCCTTAAAGGATAAGTTAAAATTAAAGACAAGTTTGGTCAGGTTTTCTCCTTTATTCTGTCTAATAAGCTCTTTTGCTGCTAGTTCAGCATGCAGTTTTTAAGACAACAATATGTAGTGATGCCACTTGATATCTTGCTAGATGCTGACAACATGGTTAATGAGACACAAGGTGAAATGCCTGGGAAGGTGAATAGTATAAATGCGGACACTTTTCTATACGTAACTTGGAGGAGAGGTAATACAGGTCTAGTAGGTTACATAAATCTTTTTGTCCCCCACAATTAGGGTTTGAGAAGATTCTCTGCTTTGCTTTATCTTTATTACTGGCCAGATTTGTTGGGTTTTGCTGGGTTGTGGTTTTGCTGGGTTGTAGTTTTGCTCTTTTACTTTAATTCATTTGTACAGCTTTTGTGTGAACCTTCCTCAAGTGTTTGTCTTCTTGAGAACACAGATGAGGCACTGGTGTTATCCCTGTCTAATTATCAGAGAAGCAAAATTCATGGATTGGGAAATGGGTGTACGCATCATGAATCTGAGAGAGCTGAGTACTCCTGTTGATTCTAGTGGAGAGGAACCAGGTCCTCCAGACTTCCAGATATTTAGCAATTGCAGTAGGTAGTGACTTGCCTAAGATAACGTAGGCAGCATGTGACAGAGCTAGGACTGTGGCCCAGAGCAGAGACAACATTATTATAAAAACTAAATATACAAGGCCAGAGGTAATTTCAGGATATGGGAATGTGTTTGTGTATCTGTGTATATGTATGTGTATATATAAATGTATTTGTATATGACTGGGAATAGGGCATAGTTCTCTATTATTACAAAGAAGATAAAATTCTTTTTCTTTCCTTTTGTGTTTTTCTTAGGTTTTGGTAAGTTTGGATTGGTAGTTCTTTTAAGCTAGCAGCAGTAATTGGATATGTCTGTTGGGTAGGTTTCCTACTGGGAAAACATGTCTGTTAGTGGGGTTGGGATGGGGAATGGTTCAAGTGGTTCAAAGAGCTGATTGTAAGGAGGACAGGGAAATCTCTACAGACAGTTGTGGGCAAGAGTGGATAGTGCAGTCAGTGAGACAGCAAAGGATGGTGGCACAACATGGGATGGGATAGAGGTACAGTGGAGCAATAAAATGGGAGAGCAGGTAACTGTGCTCCTGGAGAAGAGGATGAGCCCTGATAAGAGCCACGAACGTCGTGAGGGTGGCAGATCAGTGAAGGAAGTGTAACTGAAGTTACCATCTAGAGTGACTATCTATGTAGTACTACACTGAATGGCTGTGGGAAAATGAGGTGAGTATAGAAAGGCTGATGGTGACTTAGATGGCTGTCACAGCCAAGAGTGTTATGGGGCTGAAGTCAGAAATAACCAAGCTGATGAGAGAGATCAGATTCTATAGGTAATGTGGGGAAAGAAATAGGGGCATGGTATACAGAGGAAGTGAGAGAGAGAGACAGAGATGCTGTGATCAGTATCACAAGTGTGGTATCTCTACTGAAGAGATGTACATGTATTAAAAACCATTACAGTATGTCTGAAGGAAAAAGAAAAAGACGTGAAATGCAGGTCAGGATACAGGTCTTGATAAAAGATGACTCAAACCCCCTTGTGAATTCCTTTCTGAACAGATCGTGTAATTAATATTTGAGCCATGTAAGTCAATAAAATTTTTTGAGGGACAAAGAACCCTTTGGACCAAACAGAAATATGAACCAGTGGGGGAACTTCCAGCATAATGTGTGTATGTGTGTGTTCAGTAACTTTCAGTAGCTTTGTTCCCTTTGGTCCTTGTTTTCACCTCTGTTTCAGAGAACATACCAGTGCAAAATTGCTGGCTGGAATAGCTCTGTGTACAAAGTTATGCTTTTGTACGCATGCTACATAGATATCCTGATTTTTATGCCTAGTAAACCCAGTTTCATGTAAGTGTTTCTGCACCCTGAGGCTTGCCTATATCATGGTAGTTGTGTACAGACTGCAAGGCAGAATTGCCAAAAGCAGATAAGGACAGATGGTGAAGGCTGAAGCAGTATATTCATTTTGTGTGGTCAGCTGCATTGGGGCTGCAAATGAGGACAAGGATGAAGTACACGTGTTCATGCCAAAGATGCTCGTGCCATTGCTGTCAGGTAATTTCAGGAGTCACTATAACATTTTTCTCTGGAAGTTAAATTCGGGCATCCCTGTTTTAGAAAGCTGGGGCGGACAGTATCTGGGTTTGAGGACTCCAAGTGGGAGTGAGTCCAGGATCTGAGCAACCCTTCCAGAACCATTATGTGAAGAAACACAGGAATATTGCTTTGTATCTGTTGTCCTGGTTTTCTAAAAGTTCACCATCAGGTCACAGGATCTTGTTAAATGCTTTTGTATGCAAGTGGAAGATGCTTCCAATTTCAGACAGCTTCTCTTATTAGAGGTGCATAGCACACTGGCCACCTTTTAATCCTTTTCAATTATAAACTCACGCAGTTGAACCTAGTGCTTAACAATGTGATCAAGGAAAGATGACTGGATATAAGGGTACACAACATAATGTTTACAGTTGGGACACCAGAGATGGAACATGAGAAAATCATGTCAAGAACCATTCAGTGTGCAAGAGTCATTCAAGTCCCACTTTCTGAAGAGAGAAAGTGAAAGATTATAGTTGTACCGTAAGAAATGCAGCTAGGGGGTGGGAGAAGTTGAGAAAACTAAGAGCAGAACAGAAAGAGGAAACTGGGACAGGGAAAATGACAAACAAGAAATAGAAAGTATAGTATTAGAGCACACATCTTTATTCTGTGAGGGTTACCAAAACCAGACTGACAGATCCCCCGAAAAAGAAGGGAGATGAAGAGGATAAGGAGATTTATGAGTTTAGAATGAACTAAACTAATAAAGTATTAATACTAAAATTAAAACAAAAAACAAAAGGAAGAAAGTAATGAAATAGATACAATATATACAAAACCTTATGAAGCTCCCAGGATGACAGTCATGTCACCAGCAGGCATCAGGAAAAGTCCAATACTGGACTTGGTGATCGACAGGAGCTGGATTCGAGATCTGGAGTCAGGAATGCTCAGATTGGGGTCAGAGGCAGACAGACAGACAGGGTCCTCCTCAGACATCGGCCACTGAAGAAAGAGAGTTGACCCTTTGATCCCTCAGCTTTTATATTGAGCATGATGCAGATGGGATGGAATATCCCATTGATTTTGGGTCATCTGTCCTGTCCGCTCCTCCCTACAGATGTAACCCCTCTAAGCTTTTCTGCTTCCAACCCTCCAATGGGGCAAATAACGCAATTATCTGACCTTGGGTGTTCTAGCAATAAGGATAAGCAAGGGCCTCTCTGCAGACCATTCCTTGGAATAATCAGGTTTTATCACTGTGAGAGTGAACAGTTTCTGAACAATATGCTGTTAATTTCAGAGTTTAGTTAGTTAGAAGAGGCCCAGCTAAAAAAGTAAAACTGTAAAACAGAAAATTGGTTTGTTTTACCTCAAACCAGGACACTTCATTAGCTAACAAAAAGGATGTCCCAGCCTCAAAATGTATGCAAACAAGTGTGCATGAAAGTGTTTTTCTCCCTTGCACTTTCCCTTCTCCCTACAGAAATGGAGAACCCTGGATTCAGAGTGTGTTTTCCTCAGATACTCTGATAGTTTGAGGTATTTGTAGGAGTCCCACTTGGAGGGCTGTAGGGGAATATTGTAAAATACCGAAGAAGCAAATGGGCAAACAGTCAGTAGTGTTCATACAGAAAGTTGGCTGTTTGTCTACCAGTCAAGTAGCAAGCACTCACCATGACTTATGCCAGCTATAAAACTGCACCTTAAAAATGTAGGTCGCTTCCAAAAAGAGAACTCCCACCATCCCTCACCTCCCTGCCAGCATTGGCACCAATGAAGCCAGATGGGCAGACAACTGATGTGGTGTACCTAAAATGCTTGCTAGGGCTTGGTTTTTTTTGCTGGCTTGGGCTCCTCACTTCAGCTGGCACACAGCTGTATAACCTCTAGCCATGACACACTGGCAACGGAAGTGCCCAGATGGGCACAGGGAGAAGGTACAAAGTACAGCTTTTAGGTAGGTTTAGCAGGCTCTGCAATTGCACCTGTGTTGCCCAAAGACACCAGGGTGGCTGATACTGAACACTTGAGTGTGATCTGTTTTGCCAGTAGGCAAAAAACCCTAGCTTTGCTGAGGCCTTTTTTGTTGCATGGGTGGTTCCACAGGCTGAGAATCTTACTCTGAAAGAGAAGGTCCAAAAGGGCAGCATCTGGACATCCCTTTAATTACAAAGGTAGAGGTAGCTTTCCATGTATTTAAGTACAAAGGTAAATGAAGTGATCAGCCCTTAGGTCTGAAAGCTTGCCCAGTATGGCATTGCATCCATGGTTATGATGATGTATGCTCCTACATGGACCACAAGACTTCTAGGAGTTTACTGCAGGGGTCTTTGCAATGTGCAGATGAACCAATGATGAGTTTTCAATGGATAGTAAGAGCATTTCTCTGCTCTTTGGGAAGCATGGTCCCAGAGGAGTTGGAAATTGTGGGAAGGTACTGGTGCCCTTTTTGTGAAACAGACAGCTTACTAAACCTCTCAGGAGTTTTGCTCTGGTTTTGTGCAGCCTCCAAAAAGCCACCTGCTCTGCCTTGCAAATGCTACTGCACTCTAGTTTGGGCTGGTTTTGTGGGAATGACACAGAATCCCTGGTAGCTCCTGATTTACCTTCTTATAGAAGTGCAAGCTTGTGGTGATGTGTTGTGATCCCTTTCAAAGCAGATTTTGTCCCCTTGCCTCTTTTTCAGAAGTCCATCTGGTTTCAACCAGCTTGTAATTCCATTTAAACATGTATCAAATGGCTTTTTTCAGTTTGTCTGTTTTGTGTTGTTCTCCCTGGAAGACATGCTGGAGTAGTGCACCAGCTGACAAAGAGAAGCCGTTCATTTTGATGAGAGATGGGAAATTTGTCAGGATCGAAAAGGAAGGTGTCCGAAAGCAAGGCTCAAATTAAGCAGTCTTGCCTTCTTTTTGTGTCACAAGTATGCAGAAGAATCTGAAGGACAAAGACTATGGATTAAAATCTTAAATGGATAAGTGCCAAGCAAATCCTAAAATGGTTTAAGCCTTTTTAGCAGGCAGTGGCTGACTTGACAGCATCTGGGCCCCTGTGCCTTCTGGTCCTTTTGAGATTCTTCAGTAACTGTTCACGTGTGGCATTTAGTTTTGGGGAGGGCACTCCGTGAAACCTTGCACATTAATTCACCCAGGACTTCTACCGTGGTTCAGCATCTCTATAATCAATAGCATACAAGAACTGGAAGCGAATGGTGAAATTGTTACAGAGACCTAGGTGCACACTGTGTTTAAACTAGGGCCGGAAGCTTGGTCAGTTTGAACTAATGCAAACTGTTCTCTGGTGTACCAGACCACTTTTGGCCCTGAAGATTCAGCAACTTAGTAGTCACTGATATGATATTCTAGTGTGTGTGTATTTGGCAGAAGAAATACAAAGGCTCAAAAATACCTGGAAAAGTCTAGCAGATGCATGGAAATTTTCCCTGGGGAGCCCTGCCAGACAGAGCATCCAGACACAGGTGGTCAGACCAAGGAGCTAGCGTTACTCGTGTGTGAAGAAGCAAAATATGATTTGTAGGATGATGTTTTTGGCAGACCTTTGGTTTAAGAAATCTCTCCGTTATTTCTGGCTTTGTTTAACCTGATGTAGTAATCATACTGATTAGGAGGAGGAATAATAGAAAGTCTCAGGTCTATATTACTGTGCTTTTGATCTGTAGCATTCAAAGTGCACATGGGGTAATGAAATAAGAATACTTGCTTTGTTCTGTTTTGTTTTGTTCGTTAAGAGGCTACAAAAGAACAGGTGCAGATTTGCCAAGGAAACTTAAGAGATTTCTCTGATGTGATTTGTGCTGCTGGTCATTCTGTGATGTGAAAGTAGCTGCGTTAAGCCTTAGCCAAAACAACACTACTTGCTCCAGGATAAAAATAGACCTTTAAAGAAGGCAAACAAATTATCTTCTGACTATTCTGGTTTTGAGTTATTCAGAGAAGCTCCCATATGCCACTAACAAAGATAAGGTCTTAAACAGCCAGTAAATTCTGCTATACAAAAAGTGATTCCCACATAAATTGAGAAGAGGAAACCCAGAAAATATTTATGTACCTGTTGCTATTAAGTTTAAAACTAATAGTGACTGCTTGCGTATTTCATATGATGATGATAATTTTTTTTTCTTTTTTCAAAAATCTCATTTCTAACTCATAGGAAGAAATTATACCATGGAAGAGCAAATTTATAAACTGGGTAACTCAAACTTGGACAGTATTCATGAATAAAGAATATGGATGTTCAAATGAAGTTACTGAGGTATGGATGCTAATTACTTCAGGCTTCCTTTCTAAGGCTGATATGAGGGCTGCTAAATGTGACATATTTTATAGTAGTGCTGTCATAGCATTGATGTTCTAAGAATATGAGCAGATAAAGTTTGTAGGGAAGGAGAATATTGTTACATCTGCTGCTTCAGGGGGCTTGGGGTGGGGGAGAAGGAGCAGATGATCAGATTTCAGTGTGAAAGCCATAAATCCTCCTGTTCCTTGAAAAAGAAAAAAAAAAAAAAAAAAAGACTGTTCCTGGAAACACAGTAGATCTTATTTTAATTTCTGATAGTGGGTGGTAGTAGTATTTGGCATTCAGCTGTCCTCACTCCTCACGTAAATAGACTAGCTGTACTGAGGGAAGAGAGGAGTGTTCTGGCCCTCTTTGATCTCTCTACTGAGAAAGCCAACAAAACTTCCAGTTAGGGTGGTGGATTTTGTGTGAGAGTGATACAAACACCTGTTTATTTTCCATAAAGTAATAAGTCACCAGATGGTAAAGTTTTTTATCTGTGCTGCTGTAGCTGGATTTGTACCAGTAAGTTGGAGCTGAAAGGTACCATATGGTACTGTTAATCCCTGAAGCATTCGTTATTCCTAAAATAATTTTCAACACCTTTTAGTGTTGACGTCTTTCTTTCATTAATGTCCATGCTTATTTATGTGGACAATGTTCAGATGAAATGTAGCTTAGAGTATTTGGGTTCGTGTTCTTTTTATGTGAGTGTTCCTGAGATTCAGTGCCAACTAGAAAATTAACTGTTCTTGGATAGCAAGTTGGGGTTTACCTGAAATGAGTTGGTTGTCTCACTGCAGTGTCCAGTGGATGTGGACTGTCACTGCCAGCCTCAGCAGAGAGACAAACTGCAAATAAGTGTTGTAACCTGGGAAGTGGTATGTGTTCTGATTGGAAAATAGCTTATGATTACTACAAAAATTAGTGAACGATGGCCTTATAGTCACTGCCAGCAAGAAACCACCAAATGGGGTTGAGACTGTTCTGAGGTTTTGGGAGCCTATTTAAGATTGCACGATCATAGAACACCTTTCACTAGACCAGGTTACTCAAAACTCCATCCAGCTTGGCCTTGAACACTTCCAGGGATGGGGCACCCACACCTTCTGTGGGCAACCTGTTCCAGTGCCTCACCACACTGAGTGAAGAATTTCTTCCTAATAAGTAATCTAAATCTATCTTATTTCAGTTTAAAACTGTTATCCCTCCTTCAATCTCTACACTCCCTGATAAAGAGTCCTTCCCCATTGTTCCAGTAGGCCCTCTTTAGGTAATGGAAGGCTGCTGTAAGATCTCCCTAGAGCCTTCTCTTCTCGAGGCTAAACAACCCCAACGCTGTCAGCCTGCCTTCACAGGAGAGGCGCTGCAGCCCTCTGATCATTTTTGTCTGGACCCACTCCAACTGGTCCATGTTCTTTTTACATTGGGGGTTCCAAAGCTGGACACAGTACTCCAGGTGGGGTCTCAAGAGAGTGAAGGAGAGGGCAGAATTACCTCCCTTAGCTTACTGGCCACAATTCTTTTGATGCAGCCCAGGATGCCATTGGCATACATTGCTGCCTCGTGTTGAGTTCCTTACCAACTGACACCCACAGTCCTTCTCCACAGCATAACTCTCAATCCATTCTCTGCCCAGCCTGTGTTTGTGCTTGGGATTGCCCCAACCCTTGTACAGCACCTCGCACTTGGCCTTGTTGAACATGAGGTTCGTATAGGCCTGCCTCTCAAGCCATTCAGGGTTCCTCTGGGTGGCATCCCTTCCCTCCAGTGTGTTCACACATCTTGGTGTCATTGGCAAACTTACTGAGGGTGCAATCAATGCCACTGTCCATGTCGCTGACAAAGATGTTAAACCGTGCCTGTTACAATACTGAGTTCCACTGAGGAACTCCACTTGTCACTGGTCTCCACAAATAGAACCATCTACCACAACTCATGGAGGGCGACCATCTGGCCATCACTGGTGTTGTCCTGTGTGCTCCCTTGCTACAGGTCTGGAGCCAACTTTGCCATGCACAGACTAGCTCCATGCTGGAAGCAGCCCGAGTGGCCTCACAGTCCATGTAAAATAGCTTACCCAAGTAGGGAAATTAACCTACGCTGAACTTCAGTCTATGCTACCCTGCACAGGATCTTTATGTGTAGACCACTGGCCTGAATCCAAGCTAAGCTAATAGTCTTCCCTTTTAGTATGATGTTGACTGTTTGTGGTCTGCATGTTATATGGAGACTTTACTGAGCTGACAGTTGCTTGGCAGGCTGTGATTGCTTTTGGCTTTCTTGCTGATGCTCCAGAGAACCATGTATGTCCATATGGTATTTTGAAGGCGGCTGGAAATAAGATTTAGTCAGTTGGAGTCAACCAAAAACCTTGTAACTATAGTAGGCTGAAACATCTCTTCTTGCCTCTTGGGATGGAGAATAAGACACCAGACATAGCTATTTGTTCACCTTTTGGTGCCATAAAAAGTGGAGAAAATGTAGTATCTCTGCCCCACACCAACTGATATAGAGGTGCAGGCTGTCAGCCATGCCCTTAAATTGTGAGAACAGCTTTATAGATTTGGCATCTTAAATAGTCAAATGATCAATGAAAAAATCCCGTGTCTTAGTGAAATCCTCTGCTACGTTTTGATTTTGAAAACAAAACAAAACAGAACCTACCACGCTTGCTTTGGAAAAAGCTCTTGTGATATTTTATTGCAGAAAGATTGGAAATGAAGACATGACTGGCTTGATAGGAGGACATTCTGTCTTCAGCCACTAAATAAAATAAGTTTAGAGTCAGAATGTTATCTGGAAGCTGCTACAGACAAAGGTTTGGAGTTCAGGGGTAGGTGTCTGAGTAGGCGGTAATTATGGATAAAGGATAATAAAAATAGAAAAGTTCATCTGAGAAGTTAAAGAAGGACAGCCTATGCTTTGAAAAAAAACTGAACAGTGTTTGCTTTTTCTTTACGTGTTCATGGAAAAAATGTGGAAAGGTAGAGAGATTTCAAATTGTGAGTTTTGGCATTAGTAAGAAACTCGAGTGCTCTTCCCCTCAACCCTTCCTCCCCCAGTTTGAAGGTATTCTTTGCCTTGGCTCTAGTTCATTTCATAGTTCATTTCAGAGGTTAGACTTTTAACTCCAGTTTTACCACGCTCTGTGTGTGGACAAACGGAGCAGATGTTATCGTGCACATACTGAACAGACACAAAATTGAAATACTATTTCCTAGAGTGTCTAATATCCCACAGTTAAAAAGTCCCTCCAGGCTTTGTCTAAAGCTCAAGGAATTCTGCTCCTTTCACTCCTTTTGTGAAAATACATCTGTCTTTTTTGTCCTGCACTTAATAAGGGTCTTTAAAACTAAAGGTGAACTGGCCTGCTTGCTTTCTGTTGCCACAGTTTCATTTAGACTTTCATTCATGACTTCTTGTGGCTGACCCAGGCTGTAGACAAGCTTGGTCTTTGTCCATTTTTTGCCCCTTCTTCCCATCCACAAAAGCATCCTGAAATGGGATCCAATGACACAGATGTAGAGCAATTAGTATTCCAGTAACTAGAGGGAAGAAAGCCCAAAGTGGCAGGGTTTTGAGGCAAGTCATGGTGCAGATCAGCAGAAGTCCTGAAATGATCAAGTAATTCCAGCTGTGTGGGCAGCTGATAACCTTATAAAAAATCCCATCAAAAAGTAAGTAACCATATTTTGCTGTACCAGGTCTGGTTTTCAGAATGAATTGCCTCTGGGTTTTTACATGGTCTCACATTTAAAATTGGATAAATACTTTTGGTTTTAAAATTTCATCACTGAATGTGTTCTCCGTTTGCTGACTGATCTTTGCTAGATTTGAGGTTTCCCATTTCCCAAAGCAGACAGAGACTGTGCACCACCATTTTGACATTGTGCATCAAGAACCTTAGTTAACTAGAGCTGGTTTTAAAAAGATTCATAAGAGATTCACATAAAGGTTGAAAAATTCACATCTTTGGGTTTCCGTATTACAGAAATTCTTCCTGGTTTTGCTGGGTTTTCTTGCATTTTTTTCCCCCCATGATCTGCCAGTTCAAGTTCTTCATGTTATAAAATCATCTGGTTTTCACACACAAATAATTAAACAGTGGAAGTTTTCTAATGTGTTTATGGAACATACTGGTCAGCATAGCTAAACGGGTTTTCATATCATGGCGTGGGACACTGCACAGTGCTCCAGCTGGAGAACAGTTGATGGTTTACAAGTTTGTTCGCATACAGCTGGGGGTACTCGATACAAGACAGTTCTCAAATAGGTGCTGAGCAGCAAAGCTACAGAACCTCAGCCATGATCAGTCACACGTAGCCCTCACTAATATTTCAGAATATTTTCCAGTTAACCTCCTTTGCTAGACACATATGTGCTGTACTCAACCCTTCCTCCTTGCTTATCTCAGGATGTGCCACTGACATGTTGCAGAAAGCCTGACAGAGTTTTGCCCTCCTCTCCCCAAAGCCATGAGAAGCTTACTGACTTGAACATGTATCAAACCATAGTGACTATGAGATGGTTCTCCTCCTTATATAGAAAAAAAAAAACCAACCTAAAAATAAGAACCTGGGGCTCCTAATGTGACCACCTTCTTTCCAAGCTAAATGATCCCTTTTTAGAGACTGGTTTGTGCTGCCTGCAAACCATGGACTGTGAATGCCTTACCAGCAGCTTCTATTTCCTTTTTTTCTTAGCAGGCAAGTGCAAAGCTCTTACACGCTTTGCCCTTTGAAAATGTCATTGCAACATTTGGGGCCTGAGAGATGGACCCAAACCACTTACCATCAGCCTTTGCTTTAAGTCATCTACCCATGGATTCTGCTTTCTGTTAGCCCAGTGTATTCAATGTTGCATTAAGACGTGACGTGTCCCATCAGGAACTATATGCATAATGCAAAAGATTCAACTCTTTTTTTGAAAGGTCAATCTCTGCATGTACGAGGCTCCCAGTTGTGTTCACTGCAAGCCTTGGGAAGATATTCCGGTGTAGGATTGGTTGGTTGGTTGGTTGGTTTGATGTTTTTAAAGCAGGTCTGCGTGATCTGCCATTATAAACGCTGCTGTAGCGGGGAGAAGGGCAAAGGAGAACTCCTTATGGAGAAGTTCTACAGAATTCCTTATAAGAACTCCTTATGGAGTAGTGCTACCACACTGCCCAAGGGGAGTAGGTAGAAATCAAACCTGTAAAAGTAAGTGGGGGAGAACCAAAACATAACAGAAAGCTGTGCAGCAGTCTCTGGTTTACTGGAGAACAGTATAAACCCTCTGACCTTCCCATCTGAAAACAGGGACGGGAACAGCAGCCACTCCCTTACTGAGCAGATGACTGGAACTGCAAACAGCAAACCACAGCCAGCAGTTACCTGCTGTAAGTCATGCTGGGAGTCTTGAGCCCTGTGCTGCTGTGAGAAGTGCTGTGTATCCCACTCCCTTTACTGGGACAAGAGCTCATCTTATCGTTGTGTCATCCTCTCTTAGGTGGAGCCCAATGGATTTCCTTGTAGCTGTGTCCCATGAGTGGGTGGAAGCCGTTTTGCTCTTGGGATTGCTTGTGTGCTCATCACTGAGAGCCTGCCTCTGCCCTTGCCCTCTTTAATCCAGCCACATGCTTGCATTTCACTGCATAAAGTCTTGATGTATGGCCGTATGCGTTATTGTTCCTGCTTTCATTTCTGTTCAAGCTACGTCAGCCTTTCCAGAAAGGCATAGTTTCCCCATCTGGTAATCAGCTGTGGAGATGCAGTCACAACTTCAGTTAACACTAGCTCTGATTTGTGTTTAATAGGGGACTTTTGAATAACATTTCAACCTCCAGTGATTCAAGATAGGCAGTGGTTTTTGTTGGTTTGGTTGTATAAATGAGAGCTGGTGAGGGGGAGTTCCCTAATTAAATGGTTAGGCTTTAAGTGTAGTTTGCTCCAACTTACATATTTAGTATAGAAACACAGTCCTCAGATGTGCTCACAGAACAGTTGATTTTTAAAAATAATAAATGGGCACGCATCCCACAAAATTCCAGTTCTGAGGTTATTTTTCATCCTGAAACAAATAAGAGTTGAAATCTGCTATTGTGTTGACTTGGAAACACAGGAGAACTAAAAGCACAAGCTTTGAGGTGGTGTTCAGCTGGCTGCTTCTGAACAGCTGTAGCACATCAGGCAAGCCGTCGTTTCAGCCCTGCCACCTGCCGTCGTCCTCCGAGCAGAGCTGCCTGCCGTGAGTACGTTTCCTACTGCTAAGTGCAGTGGGTGACCCAGCGAGGAGGGCGAGAGGCAGCACGGGCAAGAGTCCGCAAGGACAGGAATTCAGTTATAATTCCTGTGGATCATTAATAATGTGGAATTGGAGAGCCAACTAGTGTTGAATGTGGCAAACGCAAAACTTTCCCACTTGGACTGACAAATGAAAAAAATTTCCTCTCCTGGCCCAGAAAGAGCTCTGAATTACTATTTATTTATTTATTTATTTATTCCGTGCAGAAACCAAAGCAAATGAATTGATGTTGTGTAGAACATAAAGCGTCTGTTCCCCAACTGGATTAAGTAGTGGAAAGAGAAGACAGAAACGCTCCCAGTGCTGTAGTCCACTTTGAGTAAACAAAGTGCCATTCAATTGTGGAGTGCTTTCTACTAATATTTAAACAAGTAACAATGCCCCTAATGCCCTGTCACATTTCCTGTGTTCACAAAGTCAGTCTGTGGCTGTCCCACAGTGCTCACAGAGATAGACAGAGAAATTGGTATTGGTGAATATTGTTGCTTTGTGCTTTAATAGGCTGAGCTGACTGTCCCTGCACTTGAGCTCTAGCAACGTAGCGTGCCTGCTCTCCACAGGCTCCACAGGGAAGAGTTCTCAGAGTCCTTGCACGCTCCTTTTGCAGCTTTCACAACACTGACTGATTCTAGCAGGTCCGATGAGGACACGAGTTAGTCTTGATTGTCAAAGACTTTTCCCCTTTTTGGCAATTAAGCTGTAAGTGCTTAACAATCTAAGCCTTATCCACGTTGCCTTTTTTTATTATTATTTTTTTATTTGGAGAAAAATTGTAGTTTCAGCTTTCTTTGAGGACCTGAAGAAATCTGTTTTCTGGAACCAAATTGTTACCCAGAGGTATGTGAAACCCACAAGACCACACCTTAACAGAATAGCTAAAAGATATGGAGTAACTGAGTATCTTTTTGCCAAGGAAGGCTCTGTCCTCTCCTAAAAACTACCAAACAAGAGGCAAGCGCAGTGGTCCTGAACTGCTGTCAGCCTTGCAGCTCTGCATGCTTGTTCTCCGTTTAACTTTCCTGCCATGGTAGAATTCTACAACTGTGGACTGGTGCCTTGAGGGTGTAATAGGGAAGACCTTGGGACACCCCAGAAGTAGAACTGGCAGAACTCACACCCAGTTGTTTTTGCAGCCTGTGGCACTGTGGACCAAACTGGGTTGCTGTACGCTTGAGGTCCTCTGTTAAAGGGGCGGCTGGCACTGTCCTGCTGGGCCTCCTCTTCTGCAGTGTTTCAGGCCTTTAGCTGGGGGGTCACAGCAGCTGATAGACCTGTCAGTGTTCAGTAAACAGGAACTGCTTCTGTCCATGCTCTTAACTCAAGGCAAGTTCTTCAAACCTGCACTTTTTACCTTTAGTAAGTGAAGCACTGCATGTTAACGGATAACAAGTACTGGTAGATTTGTGTACAGAGCCAGTTTGGTTTTGGTGGTTTTGATATGAATTTTGAGAGTTCTGCGTCTCTGTCTTGGATTGGGAAGGTATCAAAGAAAGTGAGTGCATTAAGTCCTTCTTGGCGTGTTGTAAAGATGCATCATTGAGCAGTTTAGATGAAGAGGTTTGAAAGGGGGGTCGTTTGTTTTTGTTTTTAAGACGTCACCTAAGTAACAATCTATTTTGGCTCTTTGATTAAAGTCAAAACATATTTGAAATAGGCAAAGAGCTTAACTGAAAGCAAAGCACTCAGTTATGTATTTTCCAGCATGCATTTTTAGAATATAGCCCTGCAAGCAATGATGAACTACATTTGGCACTTCTGTTAAACTTCTTTGCTAACAGTTTAACCATTTAAAAAATCCCCAAACTTTCTGACCCTACATGCACAAATCATCATGGCTTAGATGCCTTCTATCTTCATCTCAGTCTCACAGTCTTTACATTAATTTTATAGAAATAATAGAATGTTTTGGAAATATTTTTTTTTATTGTAGTGAAAATAAGATACCAGTATGTTCATATGTACACACACAAAGTTTCACTGTATATACACTGAAATACCTCATGCTTAGCGTAACCAAGACTCTCCTCAGCTTGTACACGGCAAAGAGTAGGATATTTTCAACACATGCCTGATCCCAGCTTAGAGTCACTCAAGAGGAGGAGCACTCAAGCTCTCAGGCCTGGCAGCCCAGCTGCACAGAAGCAAGTCACAAGTGGGTGCTGACCCTGAGCCCAGGGCTTCTCTACTTTGTGCAGTTACTATGCTCACAAGGCCCTGGTGTAATGGGATGGCTCAGCTGTGCCGCTGTGGGGGCAGGAGGGAGAGGGCTGTGCTTCAGAAACTCTGTCCCAGCTGAGAGCCCTTGGATCACCCGGAAGAATGGAGCCTCTGTCTCCTAACATATGCAGCAGCACCGTATTACTCTCTGCTGTTCTGTGTTCTTTGGGCTTATGGTGGTTTATGTAAGCATTTCTTTGACAGATTTGTGGCTCTCATACCCATTCCCTGTCACTCAAGGCAAGAAGATACTACACAAGCAATCCAGTGAGGTCCTCCAGAACAGGTGGGAGAATTGCATTGAAACAGTTGCTTGTTTAGCTAAACTGCCTATAGACAAGTAATTAATTCTCACTATCATTTAACTCTAAAATTTATCAGGTGGCTGTTGGCACATGGAGGCTGAGAACTATAGAGTTCATAAAAACAACAGATAACTTGGCCTTGTTTGCTAGCAGAAGCTGATGTGAGATTATTAGTGCCCTAATCCTGACAGTGGTGTTAATGCCTTAAACAAGAGACACAGAGCCCCAATACACTTTGTAACAACCAAGTAAACAACTCTCTGTAACCTGAAGATAAAACTCCACTTCTGTACCTCAGGAGGTCCCCATCTCATTTCAGCTATTTTTAAATGCTTCAGGTTGACCTTTCTTGTTCAAGGAATTCTGCACTAACTTCCACTAAGCCAAGAATAATCTCATTTTTTCCCTTCCCCATAGGAAAGTGCTGCCATTCCAAATATGCATGCACTTAAATACCACAGCCTGATTTTGAAACAGAGCTTGTGGTAGGCTATTGCCCAGTTCAGTAAAGAAAATTCCAATATGACTTGGCTGAATTCAACATTGAGTAAACACTAAATACGCTTTTTAAAAGGATGGGCACAAATGCCATTAAAGCTATTCATCTTTCAAGATCAACAATTAAATCTATTATGAAAATAAGCTGGCAGAGAAACACACAACAAACAAATAAATTGTATTAACTTACAAAATATCAAACAAATTGTCTACATACAAAAAAAAAAGTCAACATTAGCCACTTAAGCTTCACAGAACACTTGTATGATAGAAGCCCTTTTGTATCCCAGCTTGTGTGTTTGTCAGGAGCAGATGGAGAACCAACCACCTTGGCTTTAAAAACCCCTCTACTCTGCTGCAGAAGTACTGTCCCACCCTGCTGAGGTGCCGTACGTAGCCACTGACAGGCAGTGGTGGCAGCGCTTCTCCTTGGGGAGAGCCTTTAGGAGGCTGCAGGCTCAGTGCTGTGTTCTGTTTTGCTAATGCCAGGTGACAAAATGGACATCAGGCATCTATACAAAAGAGCAATTTTTCCAGCAAGGTTATCTTTGTGTTTATAATGGGAATACTTTAAATTAATGCTAACATCATGCTAGTATGCTAATTCTCCCCCACAAACCCTTCATGTGTGTGCTAACCAAATATTTCTTTCCACTAGCGCTTATAAAGCATATAAACACCTGTGAAATCGCTGCAGTAGCCTCCAGTAAGGGGATAAATACCAGGCAGGGATTTTAAATGTGCATTTTATTTTGGTTGAGCGTGTATCTTTTCTTACCTGAGGAGATTTTTATTATTTTTTTTTTTTCGTGCCTTGGTATACATACTTTCACTGTCTCAGAGTTAAAGAAAAATGAACCTTCATAACCTCTGCCACTTCTGATCACCTCTTAAAAAACATCACTTTACACAGAAAAGCCAGAAGTAATTGAGATAAACAGGCATCTGTACATTTTAGCCGTTCATTTAGAAAACATCTGTATCCATCCATGCAATGTTAAGACTATAAGTAACTTTGCAGTTACGTGTGAGCCCATGGCTATGGCAACAAGGTAGTCTTTATCTCCCACATGTGTTCTACTGATTTCTTTTTTTCTTAAAGCAGCTTCCTGAAATGAAAAACAGAGAAGCAATGATTAAGTTAGTCTCTTTCAAACACAGGATTTGAGGCTTTATATGAGGCAGCCCATGTTACTTTCCAGCTGTGGAAAATTTAGATGCTGATCCTTTGCAAGATGAAAAAATGAACAACTGACATGGAAATATGTGAACTGCTGTTATTTTCAATTTAAAAAAAAACAAAACAAACCTATAGTTGATGATCTTGGAATACAATATTTTTACTACTGTAGCTATTTTTAATAGGATCCCAAGGAATTGTACTATGGTATCTTTTAAACTAACACCTCTAGCTGTAATTTGCTGTTTGCTACAGCAAAAGTACAGTCCATAGGAGTGTCTATGCCGATAATTCATTCCTTAATGACCTGTTTCTTGGTTAAATTTCATCAAAGCACACAGTTCAGCTTGGTTAATTGTTTAGAATTGTAAGCTTTCTATTGCAGTCGGTGCCCACCGTAGCAGTCCACATTGTATTAGTGATCCATTGGGTTTTGGTTGGTTGCTAAGTCATGAGAACTCAAGGTAACCTAACATGCTTTTAAGGCTTAAGGTTCAATAGAACACCAGGCAGTAATAACTACACCAAAAGAGTTAAGAAGGCTCTCTCTGTGGTTTTAAGGACCTAAATAGATGTCAGTTCTTCTGTGACGACAGTTAACTTTGGAATTCCTCTTCACTGCTTTTAACACACCTCCTCAGTTTATCTGCGTTTGACAACAGTTATCTTAAGTATTTTAAAAGGGTTGAACCTCTTCCGAAATAAGGTTGAAATCTTAACCTCTAATGTCCCAGCATTTCTAGACGTTTCATATAAAAATACTGTAATACCACTGGTAGTACTGGCCACATGAGAAAATATTAAAGGAGTTAGTTATCCAGACATTTCACTCACATTTGATGCTGCCTAACAAACTCTGCAAATTGACGGTCTTTAGCGTAGAGCTCTATAATTCGAATTCTGTCCTGAATTTCCTAGAATACAAGAAACATAATTGTAAGTACATAACAGAAATTAGAATACTACTGAAATAACTTATTTCTGGGTTTTTTTTGGTAAATAAAATTCCTATGCTTTGCTATTTCACGGAGTAGAGCTTGAAATGGGGCACTCCAATACTAAAATTCTTTACGTTATTGGTTTTTTTAAGTGCAGCAGTTCATTGGAGTCCAGCACTGCTTTCCTTTTAAGTCAAAACCAGGCTTTGGATGGAGTGTGGCATTTCAACAGGCTTTAACAAAACCATTTATCTCTCAGGGATACTTTGCCTGCAAGTCCAGCTACAGGCTGGAGTCACACCTCTTACAGTTGCTTAAGGATTTCTGATTAGTTCCTGGATCTAAATCCCCTCTCTTTAGCCTTCTAGAGGAAACCCTGGATACTTGTATACAGGAAGAAAAGAGAAGGATGTGATCTAACTTACAGGTTACAGAAAGACCTAAATTTAAAAAAAAAAAACCAAACTAACTGTAAAAAGGCCTGGAGCCTCCCGGTTTTCACTGTATATATACTCCTACATATGGTAGTTGGCATTAAAAGCTCAAGGCTGTGTCGTACAATATAGAAAACCTCCCCAACTCCCATGAAGTTACTTTAGCAGTCAGTTCCTTGATCATGTGATATCCAGTATAGGCTAGAACACACCCATTCCTTTCTTTGTACCTAATAGCAACCAAAGAAAGAAATCCTTTCTCTCCTCTTAAGCAGTTGCAGCAGCCATAGTTGTCTACCTGGAGCGTAGATGCTGGGGAAAGACTGGGCTCACTGCTTGGGTTACAAGTGTGGAATAAGCTCATTTGGTCACGTGATCTTTTCCATGTCACTATGAAAGCAAGGTCATTTACCTCCTTAGTAAGCTCACTGTTTTCATAAATGTGCCTGATCTCTTCACTGCTGTAGTCTGTGGATGTCTCTGCACTGGTAGAACTGTAGGACGTTAGCTGAGGGTATCTCCGGTAATAATGGCTGTAGCCAGTCGTATCACTTTCATACATGGGGTTGTATTTAACTGCATTCTCAATGGATGAGAGGCTGTCACCCTGCCTGGGGGAGCAATAAACAAACTGTGAGCTTCTCTGCAGCCTGGAAGGGCAGCAGATAGATTTAGGAAGCCCGGCATTTGGAGGCACCTGTACATCCTGTTGCTTGTTCAAATGTGTGATATAAGATTTAGGATTATCCTTAGTGGAGCAGATGTGTTTTAAGATATCAGATGGTGTCACTTACCCCTGTGAGTCCTCAGTGTCACTCTTTGTATATTGGTCTCGAAGGGTCCTGGCCAAGAAGAAAATGACAGCGGATGCCACAAGAAGGAATCCTGCCACAGAAGCAATCGCAATACCCACAACCAGAGGTTCAGACACATATTCCTCACAGTGCTCCCCTCTGTACCACCAGTTCTCTCCCACACGACACCTGCAAAACAGAAACTCGGGAAAATTAAAAGCTGGTTAGTGTAAATGTATTTAACGTCCTGTTAACATGCCTTCAGTTAAGTCACCTCAATAAATACCTTTGCATGTTCAAATACCAGCTTTCTAGTATTATTACTATTAGTGTGACCAGCTGTTTTGGTATGGAATCATGGAATGGTTTAGGTTGGAAGGGACCTTTAAAGATCATCTAGTTTAATCCTCCTGAAATGTGAGGGGACATCTTCAACTAGATCAGGTTGCTCAGAGCTGCCTCCAACGCAACCTTGAATGTTTTCATGCGTGGGGCATTTACCACTTCTCTGGGCAACATGTGCCAGTGTCTCACCACTGTCACTGTGAAAAAAAACCTTCTTTCTTATATCTACTCAGAATCTACCCTCTTTTCATTTTAAACCATTACCATTATCCAATTCTATTGCTTGAAAAACATTTTTATTTCTCTTGTTAAATGCTAGGACTCTTAAGATTTATTTAGAGATATTCCAGGTAAGCTTTTTCAGGGAAAAAAAAATCACCTGAAGCAACATAAATAATAGCTACTTGTAGTAATATTCTTTTTTTGCAACAAGTCTCCTACCTTTTTTTGATAGGTATATTTCATTTTTAAAATAGATTGTTACTTTGCTTGAAAAGGAAAAAAATGAGTGCAAGATCAGAGGGAGCATGGTTTGTCTATATCTTGTACTAAGTCTTTTCCATTACCTGTAAAATACAGAAATCCTGTTCAGATGCATCTGTATCTTTTGAAAAGCAAAACTTTGAACCAGGAGGCCAGTGCCCTGATCATTTTATGAACCACACATGATTTTTCCCAAATGGCCAATGATTTACCTTTAGGACTTTCTGAATCAAGAACACTTTTAAAAATATATTTGTGCTGTATGAATATGGCTTTCAGATATGAATTTTTGTGATAGAGTTTGCTTTCTTATGTTTTATGATATTATCTAACACTTTGCTGCTTGAGAAAACCTCTAGAGATAAATTCTGTCCCTGAAGGTATATGAAAGTGATTTGAACAACTGAGGATGTTCCATTCCTGCCATTTTTACTAGATTGTTTTATTTCCTGATGTTTCTGTTCTCTTAAAAAACTTCTTGCTGTCTCATTTCCCATATATACCTAGGAAAACTAACTTCAGTATTGGGATCTCCACTCAGCAGCGTAACATGAATTATAATCATTATCATCTCACTTGTTACACGTTATCTTATGTAAATTTGTACAAATCTTGTTGAATGCTAAAACAGGAGAAAATAAGGGTTTTCCAAGCACGTGCTTCAAACAGCACATACTTCAGAAGGGTTGACCTACCTACAGATGGCCCCTTGCCCAGGGCTTATGTCACACTTCCCATCATTCAGGCAAAAGTTTGGCTGCAGATCACAAATGCTGTTGCATGGCAGCCCATCGATGCTGAGGTAGCCGGGATTGCAGACGCACTCAGCTTCCCCACTCCAGCGGTTTACCAAGCATTCCGAGAACTCATTGCAGGCCTGGAACTTGCAGGGATCTGCTTGCTCACCTGAGAATAGACAAAGCAGAAAATATTAACAATAGAGGAGAACTTTGACTGAGGGAAAGCGCTGGCTGGCTGCGGCTGTTTTCTCTAATGGTCTCTTAGTTAAAAATCTTAGCAAAAATCTGGCATGCCTCTTTGCCGAATAACAAAAAGTTCTGCTAAGATGAACGACCACTAGGAAGTGTTACCGTCTGCACAGTGCATGTCAGTGGTATGGCTAAGACCACCCAACAAGGCAATCGAAAAAACAAGTATAAAATGTTCTTTTTCTTACTGGAATGTGCAGTATCTCAGATGTTGTCCTGTCTGCTGGAACTATATTTTGCAAATGAGTAAACCATAGCCGATCTCCAGTGGTTTTTGCTATAAAAAATCTAGGCAGCATACACAGAAGGGCAAGGGGAATTTGGCCACTCAGCACCTACTGTGAGGTGATATGCCTTTGTCTGCAAGGAACACATGCCTGCAGCCTTTGAGGCGTCTCACTTGTATCACGCTTAGTGGGCTGGCATATAGTTAAATGATCGATATCAGACTTGTCATCTTAATTAGACCATCCTTATAAGAGAGCGACCTCAGAAGAAAAGCTACTGTTTGCCAGCAGGACAGCGTTGTTAGTTTTCTGTAACCTTAAAACAGGAAATATTTCTGAGTTGCTTATATAGTAAACAACGGGCTAACTTGGGCAGGGAAAAAACTTCCTCCCTGTATCACAAATGAACTAAGACAGCCTGTACCTGTGCAAAGCCTGCAGCTGTTACCTGTGCAAAGGCCTACCTGGCAGCTAAACTGGCTGCCACCATGATCCCATGCGCCTGCAAAGCCTATGACCAGCTTTCCCCTATGACCAACTTTCACTCCCCAGTGAAAGTGCAGTAGCATTATATGCAGTACTGCATGAGCCAGTTTTGTCTCCATATGGGCCCCATATATTTTGCTCAGTCTGGGCCCACTTTGATTTTCATCTCTTTAGTCCCTTAACAGATTTTCAATTGTTTGTTTGCTTTTTTGAACTCTGTGAAAGACTGTTTTTCTAAAGCCCAGCCTGTGAAAAGCAGTGGGTAGTCTCTTCACCACTGGGATCAATCCTTAGTGAGTTCCTAAAGCAGAAGTTGCTCTAAATCCCTTTCTCCAAACCACATTTTTCTACCATCCTTACCTGATTCCACATCCAGGGAGTATTTATCAATAGCGAGGTTCATGGTGTGATACGCAGTGTTGCAGAAATCTTCTAGGATCATGTACACAGCATTTGTGACGTTCCGAGGCACAGGTTTGGCAAATTTCATTCGACTGTTCACCACAATGCTGCCATTTCTGAAGTTTAAGATTTCCAGATTCTGGAAGCCCGTCAGATTTGACTGAAGGTAGGGCACCAGCTGCAACACAGGGGATGTGACAGAAAAGCTGAATCTTTGAATCTCATCTCAAGTCAGTTGCACTGGAGACAGCAGGTATTATCCAAATTATACAACAAAGGCATTAAAACTTTACCCAGTTGAGGCCCATGCTGGCAGCCTGCCTGGAGCCCAAGTACTTCAGGCAGTTCTTAAGAGTGTACCGATTTGCAGACAGTTTACAAAAATCTACGATTCAGAAATACAGTTCTCAGGATATACATAGTGCTCCCCCTTGATCAAAGTACCAGACATACTCATTGTTTCACTACCTATTTCCTTCAAGACTGTCCCCCTTCCCTCTCTCTGCTTTGCTCCATTCATTCCCCACAACAAAATGTTCATTTCAGTCAGGAGAAGGGGACTTCCTAGTTAAAATTTGACAATAGTTGCTCTAGAATTCCTATGAGGCCTTGCCAGCCATCAGTCAGTTTAGGAACAACTAATTTCTCTAAATTAACTCTCACTTAGAATTGGGTGAATGTGTTGCAGGTTGAGTGACTGTGTCATCACAGCCCAATTTATTTACACTCCTCTCTTCCCTATAGACTAAATACAGAGCACTCTGGAAGCAAGTAACAGGAGTGTCATAGTGACTTCAGCTGCACTGCTTCATCTATTGACACCAGCAGAGCACCTGGCCCACAGACCTAAAAACTTACACTTTAGAGAGACTGATGACTGGTTAAAACCCCCAAAACACACCCAACTGGAGGTGATGTAGATTGGATATTAAGAAAAATTTCTAAACTGAAAGGGTTATCAAAGAGCTGCCTGGGGAAGCGGCTGAATCATCATCCCTGGAGGTATTTTTAAAAAGTCAGGTAGATGTACTGCTTAGGGACCTGGTCTAGTGGTGGTTTTTATTAGTGTTAGGTTGATGGTTGGAATGGCTGATCTGAAAGGTCCCTTCCAACCTAGGCAGTTCATTAATTCTATGATTTCTGGCAGATTTTTCCCATGGAGGGACACAAATAATATCTGTAAACATCCATCTTGAGTTGCTTTCTGCAAAAGAGAGCTGACAAACTATTATTTACCAACCATTTTTGTCTAGCTGCTATCAGACATTTAGGAGAGAAGTGACTCTTACCAGCTCCAAGAATCGCTGCTCCAATGCTTTGTATTCAGGGGAGTTTTTATTAAACAGGTCCTCTGAAAACATCATGTTGGTAACCCGAAGACTGAAAAACACAACTAGAGCTCGGGATGGGATAGCAGTGCTATTGCGATTGTCATGTGTGGCCCAAGCCACACTGGCCATCTCTGTGGAGTGGACACGAGTTGTTAGCTCCACGTGACTTTCAGTCACGCTCCTTCCCTCCTCAGTCAGCTCGGGAGAAAAGTGAACAGTGCTCGCACCATCCAGGTCCACTGAAACATCCAGGACTCCCGTCGTTTTGTCTCCCAGCTTCGTTGAGGTAGCCACAGACGATGATGCTGTGGATCCCACAGGGAGGAGACGGGATGGATGCTCAACAGTGCTTGTTTTTAGGCTCACCGTCACGTAAGGGTTCGTAATAGTGCTGAAGCTCATGGAAACGTCTGTTACCTGGTCTGTACCACCCTGCACAGCAAAGCCCTCTAGAACAGTGGTCTGCTCTATTACAGAAGGGACTGCAGTTGAAACTTGAGTGGCAGTTGGCATTGCTGATTGCACTGTCTGATCTAATGAGTTTAATAGTGCTTTGTCAGTAGGCCAAACATCAGCTGGTTTCTTCATGGCTGATCCAGTAGTCTCTTGGCCTGCCAATGATGAATCTAGGGTTTGCTGCTCTTCTGTAGAAGCATCAGGATTCACCATGGAAGGATCTGTAGTCAGAACAGTTTCTGAAGAGCTTGTGTCCAAGTGGCCTATTGTAGCAGCTTCGGTTACATCTAAATGCCCCACTGTGAATAGTTCTACCATTATCCTGTCTTCATGTTGGTGTTCAACTGCTTCAGAAATTATGTTCTGATCTACAGTGGACTCTTCAAGTTGCTCCATACTGACCGTCCCTGTAGATGTAAGTAGACTATCTTCTACAGGCAGACCTGTATTGTGTGGTGAGACAGGGGCCTCTCCAGTTGGCCTGTCTATAGAAGAATGGTCTGCTGAAGGCTCCAAAACTGTGGATGGCTTAGCAAAAGAAGAATCATATATGCCTGATGTTTCTCTCTGTATAGATGGTTCCACAGATGATGACTCTTCTGTCAGTAACAGAGGTACCTGCTGAGTTGTAGTCTCTGGAAAGACAAATGTTTCAGACTCATCAAGGAGATCTTCTTTTATATTGGCCATACCTTCATTCTCATCTTTGGAAGGATCATCATCTAATTTATTCCTAGAGTTAAGGATATAGTCTAAAATCATGCCTTCAGGAATATCCTCAGTTCTGATTAGCAAAGACTCATTGTCGTCTTCAAGCCAGCTATCAGGACCAGGATAGAAAACTGGTTCTAGTGTTGCTTCTTCCCAAGGCCAAATACTTGATTCCATTTCTTTTCCTGAACCGTCAAAAGCTGAACCTGACCCATCATCATATATAACTCTGTCTCCAAGATATTCATCAGTTTCATCTTCCATAGGGTGTACTTCTAAGGGAAAAGGAATTTCTTCCACAGACTCATGCAACACAGAGTCTGAATGGGTACTGTCTGCACTTTTATCACCTGCAGGACTATCCTGAGTTTCTTCTTCTTTCTCACTAGACACTGTTTCTTTAATATCAGTTTCTATGACTGATGAAGAGGCCACTGTTGGTGCAGAAAGCAGAGGAACTGCATAATCATCTGTAGATAGAGGTTCTTCAGGCACGAAGTGAGGAGGACTTGAAGGCAAAAGAAGGTCTTCAGATAGTCCAGTCTCTTCAAACACTTCAAACAAAATTAAATTTCCAATTAGTTGTTTATGATAAAAAGTGTCAAATGCCATTAATTTTGTTGTCTGCAGATCTGTATTCAATATGTTTCCCATAATATAACCTGGCCTTTGTATGCCTAAGTAAGAAGGACCCCTAATGACCCCTCCCACTTTTCATTCAGGTATTCTATGGGCCAAGTTAAGATTGCAATGTAAGTGATAAAGTGGTAACTGTGTGGCATGTCTTTAGGCTAGTCAGTCAGCTTCAGACATCAGTTACCTCTGCATGGCATCACCTAAACATGCCCTATATGAAAATACTTCTGTGCACTTAAAGAATTATCATGTGTGTACCATTTCCTGAAGGGATAAGCAGGCATTGTTAGCCCTTACAAACATTTCACCTTAGCATATTGTTCTTAGATACGTGCACACAGGAGAGGTAAAAACTATCAAGCAAAAATATCCAATTTTTTAGACCCTGCTGAAAAGTTACTTTGGTGATCTACACTTTTGGTGAGTATCAGGAAGCACTGGCATCCAAGTTTAGGCTTCAATCATTGACATTCACTTACCTTCTAAAGAACTGGGGGCTGAAAGCCATTCCAGAGTGTCTACAGAATCCTGCCCTAACGCTGGTGCAGTGATCAAATGAGGAGTCCAATTCCCATCCTCTAAATTCAGCCCATCAGGCGAAGAAGTGGCAGTCTCTGAGGAGAGCGGAACTTCAGGTGCCAAACTGGCCTCAAAGTCCAGATTTTCTGGTACTGGCCGGATTTCATTGTCATTGGACTGTTCACTGTCTGAAGTGGAATCTGGTTTGGTGAAATCAAAGGGCAAGGTATTGCTGACAGTTGATTCATCTGCTGAAGGCCGTTCAGCTAAAAAGGTGCTGTCCTGGAACATAAACCCACTATTAATATTTTGACTATTACGGGGGAAGCACTGGCTGTGCGCATTGGGCTGAACTCATAGAGGGCATTAGCAGCAGACAACAGCAGAACCTGGTACTCCTGCCTCTGTGAGAAAGCAATGCATAGAAGCAGGAGGTCCCTAACTGGGAGAACCAGCAAATATATACCCTTTGCTTGTCATGTGCCACATGCAAGTAAAATGCACATCCTTGTGACATACCCTTTATGCCCAGTCACGTCCACTAAAAAGGGAAAGAACCCATTGGTTGTCTGGAGTACAGCTTCAGTGATGGTACTAAGAGATTGACTGTCTCTACCCACCCCACCTCCTCTCCTTTACTGAAAAAAATGGATGTTTGCAGTTAAATCAAAGAGAAATGTCCACAGTACTGTCTGCCTTCCTAAAGTAAAAACATGTTTTAGCAGTCATTATTCATCAGCTACATAATCAATACAGTAATTATAAGACTCTAGTTACCATGATACATAAAATTGAGTTTAGAAACTGAACCGGAACGCATGCATGCCCTTTGCTTATTTATTGCTATCTTGTAGTATGTGGGTATGAGAAGCCAGGAAGGCAGCAAAAAACCACAATGTAAAGAATAGCATTTAGAACCTGGAATAACTCTGGTCTCAAAGCTGAGATGCCTGTGCAGAGGAAAAAAAGAAAAAGAAATTTAAAAAATCTATCTGCAGTAACGATGAACAACAGAAAGTATGCACAATGAATTTGCAAACTGTCTGAAACATGAAAAAATAATTTGTTTTTAAGTCTCCAATTTGCACACCATTTACTTACTACTCCATACCCCAATCATTTTTTTTGGTATTATAGTTAGAATACTTAGCACCTTTTATCCCTGAATATTAATCTACTACCATGGTGTCTCATGAGGTAATTATATTGGGAAAAACCAATTAAGAGATTCAGTTATTTGGGTCAAGGCTACAAAAGCAAGCTGACTCTTAACCCTCAGAAATTACTGCTTCACGTGAACATCTGTGAATATCAGTGCTATGCCATAGTCTGAGAGGGTCAAAAAAGCCCTTGGGGTATGAAAAATTGCCAAACAATTTCAAGTAGCAGCAATTTATGAAGAACTGACCAATTGCTGATGATGACTCATAGAGTTAAGTAAGCAGTGGACACAGGTTTCTGTAGTATTACAGTTCAAAACCGTATTAACCATTTCTGTAGCTCACCATTCCTGTCTAATCTCCTTCTTTTATCTCACAGGCAGGAATAACAGGAACAGCCCAAATACTTTTCAATTTGTGATTATACTCCTGGTTGAAACGTGAGTGAATTAAATTTTCAACTTCATTCAAATGACATTTGAATGCTTTGGAAACAAACCAGTTAAGTTATTCTTATTAAATTATTTGTCTTGTACTGACCTGCATTGATCGTACTTTTATAACCGGTTATTGTTCCACCACAGTCTCCTCACATTTTTTAATTTATATGGTAACAACGAGCCGAAAAGTGTATATACTATTTAGACATGTGCTCCAGCAATTATCTTTTTTGGCAAAATTGATCATTATAAATAAAGCTATAAAAAAAGTTACTGTGCAAGATTAGAAACAAATTACACATATAAATTCCATAAAGAATTAATAAAGACTACCAGCCATAGCTTCTCAATACCTTTTTTTTTTTTCTTATGTGAGCATTTAGTTGCCAGGGATTGCACTTCATCATTTATTTGAATGTGGATAGATGTTCCTATGACAACTAACATTGTTCAAAGATTCTTGTTACACTGCAATATATTATATTAACAAGTTTAATATCATATTGGCAAGTTCTGTTTTTCAGTAATGTCTTTTGAAAGGCTTACAAATATGACAGATGACTACAAACACAGAACCCCCTCCCTGACTTTCCATTTTCTGCTGCCAGAAAGGCATTGTACTGAGCCAGCCAGAGCATTCTACCTGTTACAGCTCAACAAGAAAGTACAGATTTCAAAAACTAAGCTTGATTTTTGCTTCACTTCTGCTGTAAAACTCAAAGAAAAACATTAATAATTAGTTGGTACCATCTGCTAGCAATTAGATGATGAAGTCAGGATGACCCTACATTATGTCATGGGTATATATGATAATACAAATCCAACTTATTTTCAAATCAGTTAAGAAAAAGAATAGCAAAATTGCTTCTCTAGATACTTAACAGTATCTACTTGAACTATAAAGGTGGAAGTAATTGAGTAATCACTTCAGCCTTGTTTACTGTTTAAGTATTTTGATGATTTTCTTAAATTTATCTGAAAATTTATCTGAAATGTCTTTCCAAATTATGTGTATTACAGACTTTACACAGCTGTTTTTTAATATACTCAATATCTTTTACATAATTAGTTCTTGATTGAAGATATAGATGACATTGTTATTCATAGTCCATAAAGAGAAAAAATTAACTTCCAGAAATTTTTATTTTATCTACTATTCCCTAAAAGTGGCTTAAAATTTATTATTGCAATGCTACCTCTACTCTAAAATCTTCTTGCCTGCACACCTGTCAGAATATCCACAGATAGAATATAAAAATGGCAGAATTCTTTGTCTTACTAAAACACCTGCAACATTTTAATTGTTAGCTCCAATAAATAGAAAGCCCTTCCCTGAAAGTTAACTTGAATTCATGTTTATCCACACCATGTTTAAGCCATTTATGACAAATCTGTATGAATTTGCATTTTAGACATCAATAATTAGTTTTTACAACTGAGGGAAAACTCACATGAAACTAAGGATATTATACCCATAACTGTTCTAACAAGAATATTTGGGTTCAGTGAAGTCACTGAGAATTTTGCTTCCATAAAAATTTCAGAAGTTGGCCTGAAATTAAATGTGTCTGTTCACAACATTATCTCATACTGAACTTAGTGAAAAGCTTCCACCAAGCATAGGTGGATCTGGATTTTGTGGCATGAAATGAGCTCATTTCTTCTTGGAAGGCACATCTGAGTTACACAACAGGGAGCAGAGCAGAAACCTACAGGATAAATCCTTAAGCCCAGACAATGCTCCCACCATTCAGAAATTCTAGCTGTTGGCAGAACTAATTAACTTGATGCCAGCATCACCGGCACCCGACTTGGTATCTCTGCTTAAATCCTCATTGCATTGTCTAGATGTGGTCAGCGATACTAAGTCTCCTGTTCACTGGGGAACTTCAGTCTATGTCCTGACTTGTTCCAGAAGTAATCAGATGATATAACTTTGATGTCAGGACACACACACAAAAAGAGAAAACACCAGCTATTATTTTTCTGTGTTTCACTTTCAGTGAAAGCAATACAGTAATAAAAGGA
>VZTM01038854.1:0-56680 GCA_013400555.1 Jacana jacana | reverse complement strand
ACTGAGGGCTAGTTCTGGGTTCTGGAACATATGTTATTATTATTTTTTTCTACGGTATATTATGGACACGGACTGAGACATAACAGGTCTGAAGAATCCCAAGGGAAATGTTTCACTATTTGAACACAACCCATCATGTAAATATCACAGCTTACCATGACACCTTATTTACAGCTGGGACCAAAAATCTTAAGCTATTTATCTTCCCCAGAGGTGAAGAGGAAATTGAATTCCAGTTCTGTAAAGGTTAGGTTCATCTCTAAAAATAAACACCGTCTATAACTTTCAAATTGCAGCAGTTCACAAAATCTTCAAGCAATCCAACAAGGAAGCGCATCTGACGCTTTAAAGCCATCGCTTATTGTCAGGTGTTGAAGGGCCAGTGCAAAGCTGGGGGTACACCTGTGGGAGGGTACCTTACAACCCCACTAAACATCTTGCCCCTATGTTCGGACATCAAAAGACTGAACACATTCTGCAGATAAAGGAATGGCTGGAGATGACTCCATCTCTGATGTTTTTTTCTCTGCCCTGACTACTTCCTGAAAGACTTACATTTCCACGTGTTTGCAAAGCATATGAACAAGGCATTATTCCCAATCTTATATACTTGTCCTGGATTGATTCTTCCAGGACTATAAAATGTTTCCATGGAGGCATGAGTGCAAGAACCTTTCTTCTGGTGGACCAAGAGGGGGACAGCTGGTGTGGTAGGTGAGAAATGGTGCAAGGTCCCTACAAGGCACAGCATGTCTCATGGGCAGCCTTTGTTGGCACGGCAAGCCATGGGCTTGCCACTGCCTCCTGTGGCTCAGTCATTGAGGCTGGGGCAGTGAATGTCCTTTGCACCACCAAGTTTTCTATATTTACCATGACATAACACTGCAACATAGAGAGAACAAGACACTCATCCATTCTATCCAAAGCCATCAGGAACTAGCCCAGGAAGAAAATGCTATGGGGATTCTCCCAGCATCTTTATTACTGTCCATGGTGTAATAAAAAAAGTCAAGTAGCATCATGGGCATCAAAAGTTGGTGCTTATTTTCATTACATTGTAGAGGGACAATGGAAATTGAATTGGTTGGACAAAAATGTAGACCTTGGATAAAAGCAGGACGGTTACGTAAATCCTCAGAATTTCAGTAATAAAATCAAGCTAGAGTGCTAGGCAGATGCCATCAGCTCCCTTTTAAGGAAGCTTAACAGACCAGATAGCTTTTTAGATCCTTTTATGTTTTATTTGAATGCTGAGTAAACATCTGAGCTCTACAATGTATGTAGGCTGTGTGAAAGATTGATGTGGAAAAAATCAGCCCTATTTACATACATCTGGAAGTAATTATTGCGCACTTAGCACTGGGTATGGATATAGTTGTAACTCCAACCTCCGTGATACAGGAGGCATGGGAGCTCATTAGCTTTTCCCCTTTAGAGAGACAGGTTCAAAACTTGAACAAGTTTCTTGAGTTCTGTTTATTTACCACGGGCTTGAGATGTCCCAGAAACCTCATCGATCTCTGCTGTTACAGTCATCAGACATCTGTGACCGTGGGCCTGAAGACATCTTATTTTGGTATTTGGGGAGGTACATCCCATCTCCTTTCTTGCAGCTTTGCAGTTCAGCCTGGCAGCCCCTCTGCCCATCACACCAGCATGCTGGCACCCTGCTGTCTCTGAGGGGACAGTGCACAGAGGTGACAAACCGGCTGCTCCCAGCTGAAAACCACTGCAGAGGGCTTCTCCTATGATTGGGGCAACCTTCACAGTGACTGAATCAGTGATCTGAGTGCTTTAAGTCAGACATTTCCAGCAAAGCTGCTGCCATTTGCCCCTGGGGAAGTAATGATGGAACAGTGGGAATACCTGGGGAGAATGAGTTGGTGACAGACACTGGCCTCTAGGCTTGGGCAGCAGCACTCAGAGAGGAGACCTACACAAGAGATTTAACCAGGAAAGCATGTAAACATCAGGGAGAAAAAAGGGTGGCTGCATTTTGGCCAGGACGGGTTACCCTAAGACCACTCAATGGCAGACTATTTTTGCATCAGGCTAGTGATAAAGTAAGAGGGTGTGGAATCATCTGTAACTCTTTCAATATTTTAGGAGATAATACTGGCAGTAGATTTCAAAAATCAATAAGAAAAGCACCATTGACATAGAGGGAGTAACATACGGTCTCCTTGTTATCCAGACATGCAAGTCTTAAGTATATACTTACGTGCAAACAGCACAATAAATTAGTGCTTGGTATTGATTATGCAGTAGGCGGTTTAGAACAAGTTGGTTTGAAGGGTGTGCTCCATATTTCAGCCGCACTTGACATGACAAATCTTCCTCTTGTTTTCAAATGCAGCACTGGCAAGGACATGCTTTGAGCTCATTTGCTTCCCTCAAGAAGCAAAAGCAATTCTTGTGGAGGCTTTTTGATCCTGTAATCTATCAAAAACAACAGATATGCTGTGGTCGTTCAGGAAGAGACATGAATGTTTTCCCCTCGAGGCATCTGAAAGCTTGGTTGAAATTTTAAATGAGCAGAATGCTAGCTTGTGAAATAGAATGAAACACCAGGAAAGACACATGAAGGGGTTAAGTGGCAGGGTCAGAAGTAAGATGAGAGTAAATGTATTGATATCATGATAACAAATTGATGGGTTTCACAGAAATGATTAATTACTCTGAACCTCGGAGTCTTGGACAATAAAGGCTTGACTTTAATCTCAGCTGCAAAATTAAGATATAAATTCATACTTTCCCATCTACCCCCACCACAGAGTTGTTGACTTTAGTCTGGATTTTGATTTATCCTGTAATAGGAATGGAATTTAGCATGGAAATTTTCTATCTTGATCCAAATACAGTACAGAACTGGACCATATTGGAAAACATGAGATGGTGACATTCTGGCTTCCTATTCTGTGGTCAGGTTTTCTATTACATGTGAAAAAGGGGAACAGATCCTTTTCTGTGCTGGTTGCTGATACCCCACGAGGGGACAGAGTGGTCATGTGATCATGCATGGGCAATCTCAAGTGTCAGTGTCACAAAACCCCCACATTGGCCTCACAGCCTGTTGTAGCCCATTACATCAAATTTCACCTGGCCATACTTGCACAAAACCGCATGTACCAATGAGTCAAGTCTTTCATTTGAGAATGTTCATTATGCTTCTCTGCTGTGCTGCCATTTCCCCATTTTATTCTTTCAGATGCTCAAAACTGGGGAGAGAAAATCCCCTGGACTAAAGAGAGGGTTGGGGTTTTTTTTTGCGTTGTGGAGTAATTTGACCTTGATGTGAGCCTGAGCTGTGTGTCCCATTCCTTCCCTTCCCGTGATGTCTACCAAAACCCACCCTGCTGCACAGTGTGAAGTTCAGAATGTGTTGCTCCAGACCATGGAGCAGTTTGGTGAATGTAATACCAGGTTCCTTTCAGAGGAAATTGGATTGAAGTTTCTTCCCCGGGTGCATACTTTTGTCCTTCCACCTCTCACAAGAACATTAGACTTTCAAGCAATCTTTGGTCCATCCAGACACATACTGGGAATATTTAGCTCAGGAAGCAAGTTTACAGTAAAGCCCTTGACCTGCACACATCACAGCTCCAGCTGCTTCCCTCTACTGATCCCTTCTTCCTGGGCAAAAGTGGTTGCTCCTGTACTATTGCTACTGAATCTTTAAAAGTGTAATCACCCCTGATTTTGTGAATGCCCGGGCAAGTCATCTGCTGCAAAATTATATCATGGAAGTAGATGGTCTGGTTACTGTTGACAAAATATGGCATATATTTTCCTTTGTGTGGCTGTGCTTCTCTGGCCAAACTCTTGAGTATGAGGAGGCCATGGTGGAGAGACTAGCAAGGGAGAAAACAACAGTTCTGTGCTAAAATGAGCACTGCGAGTGATCTGCAGCTGTCTACAGGGTAAGGAGATCAAACATTTGTGGAGGGCAGAGTTGTGCAAAAGCAGAAAGGATATAGAAATGAAACTGTAGGTGTTTGGTCTGAGGATTTCCTGAAATTGGGCTCTGTAGCTTGGGTTACACTCCAAAGAGGCTACGATAGCTGGCAAGGAAGGTGTTGTCATACCCAACAGGACAGCAGAGTCATGGTCTTCTGCTGCAATTGCCTCAGGACATGGATGCATGCATTTTCTGTGTAAAGTATCACATAAACATGGACCTTTGGCCACAGTCAAAATTTAGGGCATCTTTTTCTTCTGAAGACTGAAAAAGCTTTTCAATCTCCTCCTGTGGGGCTAGACTTCACCACATCCTTGGTGTTATTTTAAGTGCTGTAATTATGCAGATGCAACACAGTGGTAAATCTCATGAAACTCGGTTTCAAGCTGGGTCTGTCCCCGGAGTGCAGGTTTCCCAGTTCCAGGGGTAAGCATACCTTTGGACAAGGTAGGTTTTTTACAGTGCTTTGTGGATAAGACCATAAATGGCAATTATGAGACTAATTTGAAGCCTTTTTCTTATGAGCAAAGAATAAATTTTCTAGGACTATGGCCAGTGTGCGTGAGGGGACCCCTGTGGGCCATTTAACAGTAGTAATTCATGTCAAGTGTGTGGCTGTTTATCTAGCAGGGGAAGATTTTGTATTGAACATTCCTTCATAAAATCAATGCTTTTTCATAAAGTGTATGTGTATATGCACATGGATGGTGTTTATTCATCTCCTTAAACAATTGCATATGGTGAAGAAGTAGCTGTTGATGCATTCTTTGCTGAAGTCTCAAATTTTCCCTTTTAATTTTTAGATTGAGAAGAGCTGGTAACTGCGCCCTCTGCAATAAAAAGAGCTCCTGGCAACAACATGTATGAGATCAATTATTTGTTAATCTCCTGAAAGAACGAGGAGAACAAAGGGGACATGATGGAGCCACAGTGACACGAGGGCCAGGATTTCACCACTAGAGAGTGTAATTCTACTATGCGATTTGACCTTTTCTGCTCCTGGAGAAACAGATTCAAGGTGAGGAACTTAGAAATACCTAACAGCTTGAACAGCATTGCCTGAAGTACTTTCTTTAGGTCTTTAATCAAAAGGAACATCAAGGAGGTACTGTATTCTTGGAAGATAAATGAATTACTTCCTCTGTGCATTACTTAGCCTGAGTTTCAAGAGGCATTTTGCAAAGTAGGATGTATGTAGATTCGAATAAGTGCTTATATTGAGCTTTTCCTTGAGACAGATGGTTATGCATTCAAATTTAAATTTCAGGCATTTTAAAAGAAGCCAGCTGAAATGTGTTTATATGTATTTTTTAATTTTGTTTTCAACTGTGTTTGTTCTATCACTATGCATTTTCCTTGGGCTTAAGCTGCAACTTTTACCTTAAAGGTAATTCTCTGAAAAAAATTTGCCTTTTCTTCTGCTGGTGTGGCTCCAAAACTGCGCCGCCAAACTCACTGTTGTGCCATCCCGTAACTATAAGCAAAGCAGGCATCCAATGGTTAGAGAAACAGGGGAAAGAAATCTCTTGCTTTCATGCCATGTCACTGTATGCATGCGCATCTTTGTCATGAGGTTCACATGGGGATTCTTCACTTGACCGCTGCAGTCTGCCCCTGCTGACATCCACATGTAGCTTTAGGTCTCTTTCAGTGGTCACACACTCGGGCCTGTTGTATCTCACTTGTTATAGATGGGACTTTTCTGCTTTGCCACAGCCTCATTCCTCCTTGCTGAACCACAGGGTGAAGCCACAGGTGGCAACAAGAAGCAATTGGCACCCGCAGTGCCTGCTGGAGAGCATGAGACCTGAGGGGGATCTGGGAGCCCATGGTGGGGGTCTAGTCACAGCACGGTGCTGGTGGAGCAAATGATGGGGGGTCTACAGGTCATCTTCTACTCCCACCAGTAGATGATATGAGGATCTGTGAAGTGCAGAGTGACTGCTCTGAATGGCTGCAAACAAGGGAAAAATGAAGCTTAATGTCATGCTTATGGACAACCTCTGTAGCCCATGTTCAAACCAATTTCCAATTCTGGAATCACCAGAAGGAACACTGAACCCAGGGAAGAGTAAGGCTATGAAGTGTACTCCAGGGATACAAGGGGTCGTTAATGGCTCCTCTGAGTGTGCACAAGTGTGTGTACAAAAAATACAGTGCTGGAACCTGGAACTTTACAGATTTAGGGAAAGGCTGTATGAATTGTGTGTACATGGTATCTGTTTCTTACCACTCATGTCCCATAACGTACATTGGGAAAGAGTTTATATGACAGGATCCATCAAGCACTTAAACACTGTCCTTGGGAATATGGGAAAGGGCCATCCCATATGCTGAAACCTGGACCAGACCGTGAATGTGATTATGACTCTAACAGCATTCTTGATAATAGTTCTGAAGCTAGTGAGAGAAATTAATTTTTAATGTAACTGCATTGATTTTAGCTGAATTTTTTATAAGGTGAAGCTGAGGAAGTCTTTCTCTGTGGGAATCTTAAAACTTTGCAGTGAATTGAGATATACATAATCCAGAACATCCATTGGTATTTTAGAAGTTTTGCTCCCTTCTCCTTTTGTAACAAAGCTAGTAGAAACTTGTGTCTTACATACAGTAAATGCAGCAATTATCTCAGTTATAGCATGTTCCAAAGGACATGCTGTTCCATGGTTGACCATTAAAATATCAAACCAATTATGCTCAATTCAGGTATCATTTAGGCAACACAAAGCATTTAAGAAAGAATGGATATTAAAAGTGAGTTTTATATAGTTTCCATGGTGATTGTACAAAAAGCAGTAACTATAAGCTTAAATATATTTTCATTTAGAATATCTTTAAAAGAACTTGTTTGGTTCAGACATGCTGTGTTTACTCTATAATTTGTCCCAAATCACTGATTATTATAAAATATAGCTAAATTGACATGGCAGTATTGTTCAAATACTTCAACTGAGCACCAAAATAGTTCAAAGCTTGTTGCTCACTATTTTTATCACAGCCAACATACACATTAGAATGGGAAAAGGTTCCCAAAAGGCAGTAACATTGTGATTTAAAATCAGTGCCACAGTTTTGCATTAGGCCATCTTCCAGAGTACATTTTGCTCTGGCCGTTTTATTGCCGAATTCAGGAGCTTATGGAGAGGCAGCTAAACTATGTACTAACAGGCGGTGCCTTGGCAGCCTCTCAGGAACCCCACAGCAGATCAGAACTGTGAGCATTCCCATACTGGCAAGGGGTGGGGGGAATGATCAACATACAGGGTTGTCTTAGCTCTTACTTCAGCCGTCTTTTAAAAAGAATACCGGAATTGCTTCACCTTTGAGTCCACCTGCAGCCAACAGCGTTAAGGAACAGTGTGGTAGTGCAGCAAGTACAAAGTAAGGCACAAGGATTTGCCTGGGGGAGTGTGTGCGTGCGTGTGTGTGTGTGTGTGTGTGTGGTGGTGGGGGGTTGTGTGATATGAGATTTGCAGGTTGAACATCACAACCTTGAGACTTATGCAACTATTTCAGTTAATTCTAAAAGGATAGAAGCCCCTTGAAAGGCGCTACTGCCTCTCAGAGCGAGGTAACTGGGCCACTCCTTGTGCCTGCCCAGTATAGCCAGCAAGGATTTATATTCAAAGCTATGCTTTCATTTAGGTGTAGTGAGATTTTTTCTCTAGTGTTTGTTTTCTGAATTAGGACAAACATACTGGTGAAAGTTCTAATTTGCAGTAAAATTGTCCTTCTCTCACTCTCTGGTAAGCAAAGCTAACGTTGTGTCTCTGAAAGGATCTGCCGTCTCCACTGAGGTGGGCAGAAGCGAGTGTGAGTGCTTTAGATAAGAAAGGTAATTCTCTAAAGCTGCAAATTGTCCCTTTTTTCTGAATTACTCTCTGGAAGACCTAAGCCACTCCCTGGCAGAGGGGAGCGTGGCCTGAGAAAGTGTATCTTTCTGAGCTCCCTTTTTGGTAAAGAGGTAGAAATAAGCTCACCCAGAAGAAAACCAGGAGCACCTAAGTCATGGTTTCTGTGTGGGATGACCCTGCAGAGGAGCCCACCTGACTCCTCTGGCTACGAGAGGTGCTGTGAAAATCAGCCATACCACACTAAAAATACTGTTTGGGATGACAAGCCCTCCGTCCATACCTGCTTCAAACTGCAGCCAGAGCTGACTCTCTGGGCGTAGCTGAACAAGGTGCCTCTGAAAAACAATTTGGGGTGAGCGTTGAACAACCTAGTCTTGGTCTCTCAACTGAGGAATGAGGTGGGTTTCTTAAGGCTTTAAGAAAGCCTTTTTCTTTTAGGAACACCTCAAGGCGTTCTGAAGCTTTCACTGTCACTGAACTAGTGTAAGGTCACAGCACACCCATAAAAGTCTTGTACACTTTTCAAAAGTCAGACAAGACTAACTTACGGGGGTGTTCTGTGAATCATAAATGCTGCAGCCACCATTAGCTTCCAAGACACGGATCAAGCCGAATGTCATCTGGGCTCTGAGGTAACTTTAGATGAAAACGTTGCTTCTGTACCCAACCCGGTCTTCTTGGAAGCTGTTCCTCCATAAATGTTTAATAATGCACAGTAACTGCAGATACCCGCCAGCTGGGGTACGGATTCTTTTGTTCATATGCAACTCCTTTGAAAGGCTGAGACAAGCACCAGGAAAACAACGGTGCTTGAACAGAGAAACATTAATGGATGTTTCTCCTTGAGTCCCGCTCCCACACTTGCCTTTTGGCTATCTTTCCTCAAGTCTGCATGAAAATCTGCACTTTCCAACAGAGCTGAGTAAAATTGTTTATGTGGAAGGAAGGTGGTTCAAGAAAATGTGTGTGTGTGTTCCAAGACAGCACCAAGGGGAAGCAGAAGCGACATTGATTTAGCAGTTGCTACCACAGTTCCCAGCCTCCTTGCCAGAAGGAAGGTTTGGTTTTGGGGAGCTCCAAGGTAGGACTGCAAATCTTCTCTTGTGAAGCTGCCTCCTGCTCAAAGCACATTTACTCAGGGTTTTCCAGAGAGGGACATGGCTTTGCTTTTACATGGGATGTTGGATTTTGGCTGATGTGTTTCAACTGATTAGGATGGGATTTTGTATGCAGAAATACTACAGCTCATATAGGAGGCTTGAAACCTACCCAAGAGAGTGAGCTTCTGTTACAGCGTGAAGTTCTCTGTTCCAACTCTTCACAGGTCAAACAGCCAAATCAGATGATTTTTGCCAAAATTTATTTTCATTTTTTTTTTTTTCCCCCAGCTTGGAAAAAGGAAGAAATGATCACACAGTGATTTCAAGCCCGTGTTAGTTCTCCGTAGCTCCCTGTCTTTGGCCACAGGCTCTGTGTAAAACACTGACATCCTGACTCAGGTTTTCCAGGCAGCAAATCCTTTCTTGAGATAAAGTCCCTCTCTCTTTTTACATATAGATTTGTCCCATGCCACCTTTGCTGTACAGAAGGCAGTTCTTGCTCATTTCCCCTAGTTGATGGTCACCCTATACCTACCCTGTACAGGGACAAAGTAAGAATTCATAAACTTAGTACAATTACTGGAGGGAGCTGTTGAACAAAAAAGAAGACAGGATTTTGACTGTCTCAGAAGCTCACGATGTTTCCCTATATCAGCCCATGGATCAGGGCAAATGACCTCTGTTTGGGACAGATTTGTCTCAGAACAACACTTAATCTGCAGCTCTAGCTGCTTCACCGTTCAGCAAAACACAAAGATCATCAAGGAAACTGTCTACTAAATGTCAGAGGGTTGCGGTGACCCAAATGAAAGCCTGTACCACTAATGACTGGTTTAAATGAGGAAGGTCTGAGTAGTTACAAACAGCCTTTTTTTTTATTTTTTATAGTTGGAGAAAAAAAGAAACTTGTACTACTTCAAGTGCTGGTGTGTGTGTGGTCGTTTCCTCATGCAAGCTTGCCTGTGAAGTCATTGCTATGTCCATAAGCAGCCTGTAGTTATTTTAACTTCTTTTTCTTGGCTGTAATTCTAAAATACCTTCTGTCCAGGTATCAAAGTGTGCCACACACATGTAACTACTCAAACAGAAAAAAGGTGGGTTATCTCAGATCACATAGCCAACAGCAAACAGGTTGGTTTGCACTCCCATCTCTAATATAGACAGCCTTTGGCTGACATAATACACCTTTGCTGTAGGAAAAAATGGCATACCTTTGATAACCGACAGTGATTTGCAATGAACTGTAAAGTGCAAAGCAACTGTCCTAACGAGAACAGGGGAAAAGGGCTTTTGGATTTTTCACATAGCATTATATGTACCCTGCAAGTACTTGAATTAGATGTTCCTTGGGAATTACTTGCTGTCTAATTACAAGCAGCAGAACATTTTATAATGATATACCCTTGTTTTCTTACCATCTCCATAACTACATGGTAATGGAGCCTTCTGCTTTGGTTTGCTCTGACAGCTTCAAATAAAGCAAACACAGGTGTTTCTGAGCTTCATTTTCCTCTATTTTAATTTAATGCAGATTTTTGTTACTGGATAGCATCACAGTGTTGTATTTTGTGCATGAAGGTTGAAAGTAAGTGAATGAAAAGCAACAAGCCAAAAGCTAAAAGTGCATTTTGGTTGCTTTCACCATCTTTTAAAAATACTTTAATTTTTACACTAAAAAATACTATCACTCTTCCTTTCTGTTTCATTCACTCTTTGTACCAGGGGGAGGGAGTAGATTAGACACTGGATTAAACTTGTGAAGTTTCTGAATTATCTGAGGATCCCATTGCTATGAGATAGGAAGAACCCTCAACCTGATACATTGCTGCTGGCCTTGGTGAGGCTGCAAGTGCCCCCACCACTGTGCAGTGGTGATTTGGGCCACATAGGTACTTGGTTTAACTTGCCACATATAAGGAAAGAGCCTGTGATGAATACATCCAGAAGCTTGTTGAGTACCAGAGGCATGAACCATTACCAGTCCAGTTCCTCTTGCAACATTCCAGCACAAATACAGGCTAGGTGGAGAACGGATGGAGAGCAGCCCCGAGGAGAGGGACTTGGGGTTGTTGGTGGATGAGAAGCTCAACATGAGCCAAGAGTGTGTGCTCTCACAGCCCAGAAAGCCAGCCATATGCTGGGCTGCATCAAAAGCATCATGACCAGCAGGGCAAGGGAGAGGATTCTGCCTCTCTACTCTGCTCTGGTGAGACCCCACCTGGAGTACTGTGTTCAGCTCTGGAGTCCTCAGCACAGGAAGGACACGGACCTGTTGGAACAGTTCCAAAGGAGGACAAAAAAATGCTCAGAGGGTTGGAGCACCTCTCATATGAGGACAGGCTGAGAAAGCTGGGTCTGTTCATCCTGGAGGCTCCAGGACACCTTATCACAGCCTTCCAGAACCCGAAGGGGTCTACAGGAGAGATAGGGAGGGACTCTGTACTGAAAAGTGCAGTGATAGGATGAAGGCTAATGGTTTTAAATTGAAAAAGGGGAGATTTAGATTAGATACTAGAAAGAAATTCTTTCCTGTGAGGGTGGTGAGGCACTGGAACAGGTTGCCCAGAGAAGTTGTGGATCCCTGGAAGTCTTCAAGGCCAGGATGGATGGGGCTCGTGGGCACGCTCCCTGGTGTCGTGGGAGGTTGGAACTCAATGATCTTAAAAGGCCTTTCCAACCCAAACCAGTCCATGATTCTTGCAAGATTAATAAGCAAACATGCTGGTACAGAAGGCAAAGAAATGGGCTCTTGGAGCCTGTGGCTGCCTGTCATTTTATTTGGCCACTTTCCTTGATTTTCATTCTAGGCAGCCAGTACAGAAGAGGTAATACTGTGGTACGCAGGAAATAACTTTACCTTCCATAAGGCAGCTCAGTTCAATAAGATCATATCAGTTTAGACCAGCAGAGAATTTTACATATTTCTTCTCACCAAAGCCTTTATCAGCCCTCCAGAGCACTGTGTTATTATTTTTTTTTCCATACAGAGCACTGATTGCATTTGAAATGCTGCTGCAGTTTGTGGAGCCATGAAGCTGGTTCCCATTTGTGAAAAGACTTCTTCCTATAATGAGAGTAGTGCAGAGAAAGCTTTCAGAAAGCAATAACTGGAGCTCAGTGCCTTTAATGTGCCTGTATTTTTTCAGGTGAGTATACGTTACTGTCAGCAACTTCTATAGCCCAGCCATCGGACAAAACACTGCATGTAAGCACACTAAAGCCTTTAAGGAGAAGGGAATAAATGTAAACTATGATGGTTATAGGCTTTCTGATGGTCTATTTTTAAGAAAAATCCCCTTTGTGACAACTGTATCCCTACCAATATTCTCAACCAGGCAGACTATTTTTGTCTATTAATTATCAATACATGTGCTAAAAATATCGACTCCTTTGATAACAAAGCAAAAATCGATAGAGCTGAAGTCAGGGATAGTTTAATTTCTATGAGAGTGTCAACACCATGCAAGATGAATTTTTCTCTGCTGATTAGCACCTCTGAGTCTGAAATATTGGTGATTTTTGTGAGGGGTAGATTTATTGTTTTAATAATCATACTAAGTATTTATTCTTCTTATGTCTCCAGGCTAATTTCAGAGAAAACAATGGTGAGATAGGAGACATGTGACTGCCTAATGTTGCAGGCAGATGTGATTAGTTTTATGCTTATTTTTCAAGTGGTACATCATGTTATTAAACTTGCTAAAAGCCCTTGAGAAGAGACAGGGCAAAAAGGCTTGTGAAACCACTCACACATTTCAACGTGGCATTGTCAAAATTTCATTTTCAGCCATTAAACTTTCGGAAAATGGTAAAATATTATTGGAAACTTATCTTCACAAATCTACAGACCTTCAGATAGTATAAAGTACCATCTTCCTACTGCAGAGACAGCTAATATCACTTGCAGCCATGTCCCCTGTGTTGTAAACCAAGCCACCAGACTTCTCAAGCAGCTTGCTGGCAAGAGGTGGAATCTGAAGTCATGGGCACAGTACGATGAATCCCTGTTAAATTTGAGCTCTGTTGTCTGTGCTCACATCACAACACCCAAAATCACTTAGTGTTTCTTATCTGAGTTCTTTCTGAGCAATGATGCCACCAACTAATTATTCCTGAAGAGAGATCCCTCGAGAGAAGGCTGACGTCTGTGTCACATACTGGCTGCTCTATTAGGAGCCTGCTGTTACATGCAGTCGGTGTCTGATCAGATTTCATGTGCCTCGAAAGCCAGACAAACTGCAATAGGATACTCCTAGGCAGTTAGACCTCATTAAATATTTAAACGTAGAATTTTACATCATCCATTAGGTCTATTAAAGAACCTCATGTCTCACTGCCAGAACTAACCACACAGCTTGTATGACTTTTGAAATGACTCTTTCTGCTTCTTATGCCCTCCATGAACAATTTTCCATGGTAGTTCCCAGTGTTTCCAGAATACTGTCAGTAGTTTATGTGAGTGTTTCTAATCCCATTTCCACTGAAGACAATAGCACTTAAATTAGCTTCGCACTTTATGGGAGAAGCGAAGTAGTAATATATTGTAGAGAAATTAATGAGCAAAACTGGATGAAAGAAATAAAAACTTTTCTTAATTTGCCAGTAAAATTTAAGTTCATTGACCAAAATGTTTTATAGCAAGACCTCTTTGGTCTTGTACCAAATCACTGAGAACCCCCAAAGAGACACAAGCAGTGCATTGCCAGTTCTTACAGTGAACACCAGCACAAACAAATTAAATAACTTCCCCGTGGCCACACACTGATTACAGTGGCAAAGCTGAAAGTGACAGCCAGGTTTTGTGACTGTCAAAGGTGTCTTTAAACTGGTAAGGGTGTTTTCTTGTCCTTGGAAAATGCCGTGGTGTTCTTCCTCAAAGCACTCAACATCATTCCAGTTCTGCTCCATCTGAAATCAGTTAATATTAAGCCCATACTCCATACCTAAAGTAATGATACCATCTTGAAATGGCATTTTATTTTCCTAGGAAGCCCAGCACCACTCTAATAATAATGAAAGCCCTCTGCATTGTGGATTTCTCTTTAAAATATTTAGGCTTTATCTCTAGATAAATGTTTTTGGTGCTTCTCAGATCACCACTTCTTTATGCAGCTTCCATCAGAAAGAAAACTTTGCTCCTGTTTTGTCTGATTTCATAATCTTGTAGCCATCTTTATTGACTGAAGGAAAAAGATTGCTTGGTGGTCATCCCATTGTCTGTTTCTAACGGCTGTTCTCATCTACGTCTTTGCAAGCCTCTGGAAAAGAAACTTTTGTAGTGCTTACCTACACATTGTTCTTAAAATTATTATCTCCTGTAATTTAATGTCCTGAGAAATTATTCCACTTCAGAAATTATATATCTTTCTTTATCCTGTTATAATTTAGGCCATTTGCACTGTGTGATTTCAGTAGGAGGGTGATTTAAGTCAGAAAGCAGAGAAAAATAGCACAATATTACAATTTTTGCTGGATCTGCAGTAGATGGCTGATGTGACATTGGGATGACTTTGAAGCAACATTGATGCTAAAGTTAAACAATGCTGCATTCAGGGGATGTTGACGTAGAAGATTTGTATACAAAATTATGATAGATCAGAAATTGTGGTATTACACAATGCTAGCAAGAAAAGATGAGAAATTATATTTAGGAGAACACAAACAGCTGGGGTTTTTCTAGGGTGACAAAAATGGATATGTTGTGGTTTTTATAAAAAATATTTGTCTAAAGAAACGTAATTTTATTATTTATTTCAAAGAGGTGGGCAGTATTGTTCATATACTAATCACTGTTGTAGTTCTAACTTCATGGTGACTTCTAACCTGAAGGCAGCCACAGCTGGCAGGCAAACTTCTGAAAGCAGTTGTAGGAGGAGAGGTGTGACAGGAGGGTATGAAAGTGATGACAACAGGTATTATCTTTGACCAGTAAAAATAGCCTACTTCTTCATCTCCATGGTCTGACCGTGCGAACCATTTTGGGATGAGCTCTGAGGTGACTTTGATGGTATATCTGGGAGGAAGCAAGGCGTATCTGCTGCTTAGTATATTCCTGAGGGGACACTTAGCTTCTCTGGGGTGGACCTTGCTAGCTTCAGTTGAGTTTTTCTTGAAAGAGCTGTAGCATCTGTCATAGGAGAGCTTTGACACTGGACGTGTGGGGCTGAGAAACCTTAAAGTAAAAAGAGCTCTGGCTGCCCACAGGACACAACAGGGATGGTGGTTACCAGCTCCTGTGAGTGACCTGGAATTTGGAATTCAGTGAACTCTTGAGATAACTCTAGAAGGTACTGTGAGTCTGTGAGTCTTCACAGTAAGCTGTTCTCCCTGCTCTATAGACTAACTGCTGTGAGAGCAGGAGTCCTGTACAAATTAGTCTGGGGGGTTGCCTCCACATCTCTGCTTCCAGTTGAAACCAACTCAAGTCTTTGCCTCATCATTTGGCAAGCAGATTTTTCTTCTTTTTTTTTTCTCCAGAGTATTAGCTGGAGACTTGACTGATTTTTCATCCCAAAGGGAAGATGTCTGTGGTTTCTCACATATGCAAAGCTGAGGGTGATAAACAGAAAGAAATACAGCATTGATGCATTTATTCAGGGGGGGGAAATGTCCTTCAATTATACAAAACTTACTATTGGAATCAGATACTTAAAAATAGGTTGAGCTTAAGATGTTCTGAAGTTGTCCTTTTCAAGGGTAAGAACTTTCTGGACACAGGCTAGGGATAAGGCAGTAAGGTCAAGAGGGGACAGAGATATATCTTTGGTCAATATAGTCACCACAAGGAAATTAACTAACCAGGCTCCTTGCTTCTTCAGAGGTTCATCTTTGCCTTCTCTACCTTGACCCTTTGCAGCTCTCTCACCTGTATCTCCAGCCCCACTCTTCTGTCTGCAAACCTCCCACCTTTCCCATCTGGGCTCTCCTTTTCTCTTCAGCCTGCCTCGGTGCTTGCCACACACCTAAGGAATCAGTGCAATGCATTACCTTCTCTGGAGATGCTGCCTCCTCCTTGCTCCTTAGCTTTTACATGTTCTTGTCTGTTACAATGCATCTCCAGGAAACAAATCTCCTTCTTTTGATACTGGAACTGGAATGCCCCTCTGTGGGCAAAATACAAGTTTAATGAAAAGCTTCTGACATGATTCAAAGTTACATGAAATATAAGAAATATAAATATCAGGATAGTTGATCCCACTTTTACCACTCCAAGAGTAAACTTTACAGTATATTTTGTATTTTCCTGTCTTCTCCCAACTACAAAGAGTAGAAGTAATAGAACCATACTACAATAGAACCATCCCAACCATAGAAGTAATTCTGTCTCAGTTGCATTGCTGTGCATCATAATAGAGATTTTATTTTTTTCCTGTTTTTAATTTTTTTTTCTATTTGATTTTGCTTAAACTTTTTCAGACTTCCAGTTTTGCACCACTTTTGCTTCTCTGAGTAATTTTATTTTATCTTTTCTTTGCTTTTGAAACTCTTCTGCTAGTGCCCTGCTTCATGATCTGAACAAAAATGACCTTTTGAGGAGGCAAACAGTCTTGCAGTCTTTGCTTAGTAAAGAACTGATTGAAAAGCAGTATCCCATTTCCTCTGAATGTGTCTGGGTTTTTTCCCTTACTAAGCTTTTGCCAAAAAAAGTGGAACACTTCTTACATTTCTAGTATTTTCCAGCTTTCTTGGTGTATCTGTGCTGTCTGCTGCTGCCGCATCCAGGCTGAAGTACTCACCACTGCTGAGGGATTTCATATTATACGCTAAAGAGAGAAACACCAAACACAGTAAGAGCTTTAAATACATTGAAACAGTAAAAAAAAGAAGTACAGAAGGCAATAATTACCACTTTATTCGTGTTATTGGGCTAGACTGACACAGCCCCTTTCAGCGAGCCATCTGTCTTGGATTAAAATGGAAAGGTTTCTCATGAAATGATGCATTTGCAATGGGTTCACAGCTGCAGAACCAACCAAATCTTTTAATACCTCAGTCCAGTCCAAAGAGATCTGGGTCTAAGGTGCCTTTGAATGAATATTCTTGAAATGGGTGCTTTACTTCAGGTATTGCTCTTCTGTGGTCTCAGTGTTAATAATAGCACTGTCACTGGTGAGCAGCATACTTTGTCGCTTGGAAAGGTCATGAAGGAGGCTAATGTGAGCCTGGCCAGCTGCCTGGAAAAATGGCCTTTTAAAGTAAGGGCAGAATGGATCATGCATTACTTTTTTTGTGCTTTTATTGTTCTATATTTACTAATGGGGTTATCAAATGGGGCTGTGGGAGGAACCCCCAATGGAGAGAGCGGGTTTGTGTGACCTGAGAAGGCCTGCTGTCCAAATATCTCTGGGCTTTTTACCTTCCCAAGCCAATTCCAGCTTTTCAAATCTATATGACATGAGATCTTGAGATTTTTATAGCTGTAAGAAGACCATGACTATGCACAGAGAAGGGTATTACGTGATCACTGACTTCGCTTAGTCATGGGTCTTGCTTTGCCACCAGGCAATGACAAACAGCAGTAATAATCACGTTCAGTTGGTAATGAATGCATTTCAGACTACCACAGTTTTGTTCTTGTCAAGTTTCCACTGTGTTTGTTCACTGAAGAGAATGATGAGTTTCCTCTTTTTTGATCATTCATCTCAAATGTGTTTGTGTTTGGTAATATCTTTGTTTGAAACACAGAAAATGACTGGGTGCCAGAAAAACAAACAAACAAACCAACCAACCAGACTAAATGTTTATATAGCAGTCCAGAAAGTTCATGGTGTGGTGCACAGGGATAAAGATAATCCATTTGTGATCAACTGTCTTATTTAAACAGCAAACAAAATGGCTACCTCCAGAGATGATTGACGTGTCTGTGCAACTAGATCATGAGTTCATTGTCACTCCAGAACTAGGACATGACAAAGCTGCTGCTGCTGTGCCATGCATTTACACATAGACAATTAATCTAGCAGGACCAGCACATGTCCTAATTGACAAGTGTGTGCAGGTCAATATCATGTATGTGCATAATGACACCAACACATCTGGATATAGGCCTTCTGCTAGTCAAAGTCCTGGCTGCTCTCACTGAAGGCTTTAAACCCATCAGTGAGACTCACTCTGATGCAAAGACACCATAGGTGCAGGCAGGCAGCTACCTTTGCTGTCAGGCTAGCGGTAGCAGCAGCAAAACCCCCTCAGCCCCATGGGACCAAATGTAGATTGCCATGGAGGTTGGACTAAGCTGAGTGGGGCAGCAGTGGGGAAGGACAGTCACGCTGCTCAGTAGGGACAGGGATTCACCTACCCAGTCAAAGCCCCAGCAGCAGCAGAAGTGGCCAACCCATGTCACCCAAGCTCTTCATACCCTGTCTGTGTCTCCATTCTTCCTTTTTCTTCTTCTTCCCAAGGAATATGTTAGAGACAGCTTGGTGTTGGACAATTATCCTTGAATAACTAAATTTGTTATATAATTTGCTATAACATTAAGTTGGCTGGTACATCACATTCTTCTACTGTAGAGGTCTGCTCTCTGGTCTGATGCAAAGAAGAGGGGAAAGGGCTCGTTTTTGCAAGGCACAATCAACTTGATGCATATGAGCAGTCCTGCTAAAGCCAACAGACCTACCTGGAGAGCAAAGATAAGCATATGCAGAAGGGTTTGCAGAATCTGAGATAGATTGACTTTTAAACACCTGTTTAATATAAGGATTGGATGCCCAGTTTCTCTGTTAGAAGGGTTTCCCTCATCTTCAGGTAAGAGAGATCCTGTAAGAGCATGGTCTGCAGCTGCATATCTTAAGTTTTAGGGCTGAGTCTTTCTGCAAGAGTAATCCCAGATGTGAAGATCTCAGGGCTGCCATGCTCACCTGTGCCTCTCATTCCCACAGCTTCAGGTGCTCTCATGGATAGCCTGAAAGGTCAGGTGTCACTGGCCCTTGAGCAGTGTTTCTGACGCAGTATGGGCATACAGAAAGCTTGCCTGGACAAGCTGGAATGCCAGCTAGCAGACTAGACCCTGGACAGAAAGATGAAGAAAATATGGTGCAATGGGTACATTCCCATCAGATACTTTGGCTCCCACAAGCCACATTTTCCAGTGATGATGTGTGCTGTCAGAATTCCCATATTTCTGGCAAACTCTGCTTCCCCTTGGCCCTGAGTTGTGGCTGAAGACAATAGATGACATTTCATGCAGAAGTGTGACCAGCCTGAAAGTAAAAGATGTAAATAAATAACAGATAATGAGTCCGGTTCCTGGAAAGTGAAAATATAGTGATAAATTATACTTTGGCATTGGCTATCACTCATGCTGATGAGAGTCAGTGGACCATGTTACTTGACTTAAATGGGCATTGGGAGGGACTCTTAAATATATAACTGTCCTTAATTGAATCATCCTATCACATACAAACCAACCTTCCCGCACATTAATTTCCTTAGTGTGTCTTTCTTGTGTTTATTTCTATATTTATTTTTCCTTGTTCATTGACAAGGAAATGAGAATAAATGGATTATTTAAACAGTTTCTGCCAGCTTCCCCAATATAATGCACCCACCATCAACCCATTAATTAGCAGTCATATAAGCACAAATAGGTAAAATACAGTCTGTGTCAGTATCTGAGTGGATACTGAATTTTGAAATGCTACAGAACGGAACTACAGGGAAAATCATCTTGGTTCTTGAGTTTCCATTTCCTGGTAGTATTTGTTTCCTAAAGAACAACATATGCAACATATTAGCCACCCTTTTCCATTTAAATAATTAAATTTAATCTTCATCAAATTCTGAAAATAAGGGCAGGTAATGCCCTTTTTAATGGAGAAAGGGTGTCTATTTTGTTTGTATACCCATGTTTTTTTTCAGGAATTGTGATTACTTCCCCCATTACATTTGATGATGCTAACACTGCTTTATATTGTCAGCTAAATGTTTCTTTATAATTTGAACATTTATATTACCCAGATCATGTTGAAAAATTAAGTCTTACCTTCCTGATCCCACAACAGAGAAAGGGTTCAACTTCAAACAATAATTTCAGTAAAAATATATGAATGATGTTGAGGTTCTTGTGGGGAAAAGTAATGATGAACATGAGAAGTGAGACGTTCATTAGACTGGTGGAGAGAGAAACTCAGAGCAGGTTGCAAAGAATCAAGGATAGCCCTAAATATGGTTACTCTTAGTAGCAAAGAGAGGATGAGGAATAGTTCACCAAAGCCTGGAGGATGTTTTTATACACCCAAGCCATAGGACCAGGAACATTTTTCTTGGTCTCTCAGGAAACAGGTCATCTCAGCCTGAATCCCTCAGTGATGGGGATACAGCATCTTCCTGACCAGGGAAACTCAGTTTATCACTTCTTATTCAATAACTATCATAGGAAGTTACTGTTTCCATAGCAGTAATGCGATGTTCATATTCCATCAGAGCAGGGAAGAAAACATCCTCAGTGCCTGATGGAAACATTTTTTACCTATCATAACTCAAAATACTGGTAAAAACGTTTCTGCCAACTTGCAATACTCCCCATGCTATGGAAACACTCCCCTGTGTCTCCATTAAGGTCCATTGCATGAAAGGGCTGGGAAGCTGTGAAGGACTTCCATGAGTGGCAGGGAAAGTGCAGAATAGGACAGTGACTATTCCAGCCTGGCAACATCTAGTGTTGGGTGGAGAGAGCTATAGGTCACTGTGAATCAAGTCTGTGAGTCTAGAGAGCCCTGGAGAGTGAGATCCAAAGGTATGAGCTGAATAAAGATTTTATCTCACTTTCTTTTTTTTTCTTTTCCCTAATGAATGAAGGGCAGGACTCCAACGACAAAGCATCAGGACAAAATGAATCATCATGATGACACTGAAAGCTGTTAAACATCTCTAGCCACTGTCTGAAGGAACCACAGGTACGCTGTGCGACACTGATAGAAGAGGCAGCTCATGATAGGACTAAGAGTGGTGCTTGAAGGCCACTTGCAACAGAAAGTGCATTCTTCCCAAGAGAAAAGCTTGATACGCTCTGTCTGACCTTCGCCTGCTGTCAGTCACAGGGCACTGCTGCAATATAACACACCACTGGTGACAGCTTGAAAAATTAAACGATGGTTGAGGAGCCAAAAATAGTTCTCTGGAGGTAAGTATGTCACAGCACATGGCTTTAGCACTGAAATGACTCCAGGTGTACCGTAATGTGCCCTATATGGCACACACTAATCTACGCTGCTAATTAACTATCGCTTGCTTGCCCTTGTGGCATGGAAGTTGCTGTGAAATCTTGGAATCTGGTTTGGGGTTTTGTCAGTGAACCTCCCTCTCCTCAGCTCCATTGTCATTTCAGAGCTTCCCTGAAAAAGGAGGGATTCTTGATCAATGCAGAGGAAACAGCCGCTGCCAAACTGTTAGCAGCCCCCTTTGCTCTCTGCCTGCTTCCTGATCTGCAGCATGTGTTTGCTGGCTCAAGCTAAAATTTGCATTATTCATTATTTTCTTATGTATTTTTCATATTTGCAGGAACCTAGTAAGAGTTTTTCTTTCCCCAGCTGCCATCTCCCCAGAGTAACCTAGGCTAGGAAGGAAAACAAAACAAGTGTAAAAAACAGGACAGCGGGTAAAAGTGGTGCCTCAGTGGAGACTGCCCAGCTACCAGTGATAGCAAAATACATCAGAATTTGTCTCTGAAAAGTGTTTCCAGTGCACTGTATTGCTTACCAGAGGAGGACAGAAGAGAATCTTTGCTGTGGTTCGAAAGCGCCGCTGTTTGCACAGGTTTCAATAAGGAGAGGGGATATTATGGTACTTTCTTGTAAACATGGAGTAGCTACTTAGGCTTAAGCAAAATTTAAGGCTTAAGTGCCTAGCTGTCAAAATCAAAGTTCCTGTTAAAACTGCCATTGACTTTAATTACCCAGGTATTTGAAATCTGGTCTGCACTTGAAGTCCAGAGGATGACTAATGTAGGGTGGTTTATTTAAATTTTCTCATTCCAAACTTTATGATAGTTTTATTTGATAACAACCAAGAAAAGCTCTAATGAATATCTTTAACATAAAATCATAACAATACACTTACAGGAAAGTGTGCCTTTAAACCAAACACTTTTTCTTTTTATCACAGTGCATTACAAAGCCACTTTTAAAATCCACAATAATTCTTTACTGCCTAAAATAAGCATCTGGAAACATAGTTGGTAGAGTAGCATTGACTGGGAACCAAAGGCAAAGTGGAATGTCTTTTATTCTAAAAATTTCCAGACATGAATCAGAATTACCAGGTTTTGTGGCTAGATTAATCCTCATGATCCTCATGCGGCACTAACCAGGCGGCATGAATTAAGCCTGTTTCGTGGCAGTGCATGGTATGTAAAGAGCTTGCTTTATAAAAATTTGGTGACTCAATGCTACATCTTAGACTCCCCATGGTGGCCACTTCTTTGAAGAGGAAAGGGTGGTCTTGCTCCACTTGCTCTGCATAGTCCCCTTTCAGAAAAGTCAAATGGACTTGACTGTGAATAAACCCAGGCAAGGGCCACCTACCAAACAAGAAGAAAAAACCTTAGAAAAAGATGAGTCAAGAACTGCAGCAGCAAGCTCAGAAGCTTGAAACCCTCCTTAGATCAACACTTCTTCCATAAAAGCCCTCCTTGTCAGTGTCCCTGGCTCCAAATCATGTTTCATGGGGACATACCAGAGCACATCATCAGCACTCTTTTTGAAGTGCAACAGAAAATTTCCACCACTCTATTTATCGGTCAGAAAGTGCTGGTTCATGACTAGGCTTGTTTTTTAATGCTTGTTTATGTGAAATATCACTCTAAGAGAAGTCTGTGAGGTATTCCAATGATGCTGAAATGTTCCCTTTTCCACTTCCTAAATCTAACTTTTCTGCTTAACATTTAGAATTTACTTTCTTTCTAATAGTTTAAATTTTGTAAACATTTAAAATTATAATATTTTCAAGTCAAAGTACAAAGTTATCATTCAGATAAATGTTAAACCTGTTACTCAGTCCAAAACAAAATCCCTAAAATACTTTCAATATATGGCAAACACAATTTGTTTCAAACTTTGATTCAAAACAAAACTGAACTTGAAATGTCAAAACCTCCTCACAGTACACAAGTTCTGAATGTCAATCAGTTCTGTTCATTCCAAAATCCTGGGCTGATGTCTCATTCAATGTCTTATACTTACTGGAGCGCACATTAGGAGGAACCAAATAGGAGACACCAAGAAGGAGACCATGGCCAGTGGGCTCCTGAATTGTCCATGACTGCAGTAGCTCTATGAATAACACCTAGGAAGATGGTGAATCCTTTCTGTGCCTGAGAGCCATTGTTACCTAAAGGACCTGTAATTAATTTCCACAACATGTCTTTGTAGCTAGAAATACCTTGGTCTCAGTTATTCTGGCCTGGAAAGCACCTCGAAGACACCCTGTAGATTTTGAATCATGGAAATCAGAAGTAGCTGGTTTTGTGCCATGTCTTATGCTGAGCTTGATTAAACTCTGAACATCAATGTGTTCTCTGCTTCCAATTCTGGCTGATCTTTAAGTTTGGACTTTAAAATGTCCTCCTGGAAGAAGGCAAGAACAAGCGCAAGAAAATTCCTTGAGAAGCTTTTAATTGCTTTTCATTCCTGAATTTGCCTTTTCCTCCTTTCCTGCTCGGAAACATTAATTGCTTGATTTTCCTTTTTAACTGAAAACAAGCTATGAGAAAAGCAGGTATTATCCTGTTCCAACAGCTGTATGTGATTAACAGCCCATATTGAGTGTCCTGTTTGCATTTTCATCACTTGTTTCACTCAAAGCAAACTCAGCTGCCTGCAAGGATGATCTGAAGAAGCTACACAGTGCAAAAGCACTGGCAAAGTTGCATGTTTGAGTCAAGTCAGGCTGGGAACTTGCTCTGTTATCGCTGATTCTGTGTGTTACCTGAGAAAATGCCAGCTCTGTGGCTGGTGGGTAATAGCAGAGCTGTCTTGATTGCTGGAGGCCAAGACCTCTTGCTTAAGGAAACAGCCACTATTTGTCTTATTTTAATCTGATGGGATCCTCTGCCTGATAATTTCCAGTGTAAGGCAAAGTCTGAATGTTTAGCATAGTCCCTTGATTTACACTGAATTATAGCTGGGATTTACCAGTCCCAGCTCCTCCACCTGTGCAGAACTGGACCACGATTTTGTGACTGACTGTTGAAGTCTCCATGGACAGCACAATTATGTGACCCAGGGAACCTTTCTCCATTTTGTTCCCAGCACTACCTTCCTTCCCATGTTGTTTGCCTAACAGGGTTGACCAGCAGTCATCCCAGTTGCAGTTGGAAAGTATCAGTGCTGTCAGTGTCTTATCAGGCAGCAGCTCTTGGTAATGCATTACCTATTTGGGACTTAGAAATTTATCTTTTCCTTACCCTGCTCCTCAGAAGGCATCAGTACTGCAATGCTTTATTTTATGAGGCTAATATATTAAAACTTTCTTTCCGTGTCCTGTGGAAAGACAAAACGTTGTTATTATTCTTGCAAAACCACATTAAACAGAAAGCAACAGCAACCAGTGTATTGCTGACATTGCTTAATGAAAACCAGAGCATTGCAGTGGAAAACATGCTGGGAAGGACAGATTCAATTAGAGGAAAGGAGAGATTAAAGACCCCTCTTTCATACAGCCTAGGGAAGGAATGTGCACGAATGGGTTTGAAGAGGGTCTAATTGAAGGATGAAATGGAAATGGTAAATGGCTTATGATAAGATCAGTAAGGAGAGACAGCAAAGCCAGTATTGATAGGAACATGTGTAGAAGTTCATAAAAGCCCCAAAAGCCAATTCAGTCTGGAACAGACAGATACGGGGGAAATATCTCAGGAATTTTGAGCATGTTGAAATCCTATTGGACAAGGACAAAAATTTTGAAAGGGAAGAATGTAAATAGTTTGTAGACCAAACAAGCACTTTCCACATAAAAAAAAAAAGAAATTCACTGATATGGGAGGACACTCGGGAAGACCAAGGTCTTCTCCTGAAGGAGGAATGAATGAAATTTGGTGACAATTATGTTCTGAAGCAGAATTCTGTAATCACAGAAAACTGGTCTTCTCAATAGGGAAAATCTGAAGAGCCTGGAAAGGTAAAATCTGTTAAACTTGAAACTACTACAACCATGCGTCATATTTCTTAACACATTGTATAAAAGAATTCTGACTCAGATGGGTATGTTTTTAATTAATTTAAATTAATTTAAATTCAACCAGGCTAAGAACAAGGTCAAGGGGAGGAAAGCAGGATGAAGGAAATTATTTCATCTTCAAAGAGTGCTCGACTGCCTTCACACCAGCAAAAGAAACAGGATACCAAAAAGAGGAGGGTTTCTTCAAAGAAGTCCTCTGTGTCCTTAGGTTTCCAATAACACTCAAAAAACTCAGCTTTTTTGTTTGCTGCTTCTCTGATTTTGAGGCAGGGCCAGCCACTATTGGTTTTGTTCACCTGTGAGAGCCCTGTCTATCTTTGCTGGGTCCTTTGGTTGCTCCTGGTGGTGCCAGGCACTTTGGAGAGAGGCTCCACCTGAGCATTCTGACACATCTTCCAGTGCAATCTTTTTTCACCTCTCTGGCTAACAGCCCATGTTAAGTGCCCTTATCTTGTGTAGTTAATATTGCCATCCAATGCCATTGGCCATGTGGCCATTCATATCCCATGAAATGTCAGAACACACCTGTCCTCTTGAGAGGCCATACATGTCCCATTTCTACCAGTTCTTAACAACCACCTGCCCTAACTTTGTACCATGCACTTGTTCTTGTCACTTGTTCCTTTCCACTCTCTGTGCTTATTCACAGAAATCACAGAATATCAGGGATTGGAAGGGACCTTGAAAGATCATCTAGTCCAATCCCCCTGCCAGAGCATGAACACCTAGATCAGATCACAGAGGAACACATGCATTCCACCAACTTTCCTTCTTGGTTGTTACAAGCCCTGAGACTAGTACAGTGTGTGTATGTATATGGTATGTACATATTTCATCTGTTCAGGCTATGCCACCCCCTTACTCCCTGGTGTTTGGTGGGTGTTTTGGGATGGTTGCTTGACCACGTGCAGACACGTGTGGTGGTTGAAGGAGGGGAACCTGCCCCTGGAAAAGAAGGTTATTGCAGGTCAGGCCCTAGAGACATGAAGAGAGAAATATGTGAGAAGCTCAGCTGGCGCCTGCCTGAACCACATCTAGCTCTTTCCAACAACCAGGGTTCACTTATTTCATTAGTACTTAAAACCTCTTTGGATTATTTATAATTTTTTATTGGGGGTTTCTAAGAGACACACAAAATATAATTGGTCTCACGGCAAACCTGCTGTGATGTGTTTATAAATGCAGGATTTAGCTTCTCTGGAAAGTTCAGAATTTCCCATTGAATGATGCAAGTTTACGCAGAGGTAGAAATGTGAACCAGGATAATTGGGTCATTATGGGAGAGTTTCTATCTTTAGCTGAAACTGATGAACATTGATTTGTATGCTTACAAAAGTATGACACTGTTTTCTTATTGATTTATTGGTGCTGTGTTTACTCTTAGGTTTAAACTCTGCCCTGGTGAGGCACTAGGGAACATTCCTGTTGCAGTGGCAGAGCTAAGTACAGCTACCCAAATTAACTAATCCTGTTCATCAATAAGGTATATTTGCTCAGGTAGAATGGTACACTGATGGGATTTTTAACTTAGCTGCTTATCTTCATCTTCATGGCTCTGTGTCATGTAGACACGTTTGGCTTGACCTACATGATGTGCCTGGTAACTGGCATCGTTTTCTTCCCCAACATGACAAACCAATGTCAGAGATTCACAAGTGGAACTCATGATCCTGGCCATCATTATCAACAGCTGCCTCTGGTTAGCTCTGGTACCCTCACAGGGCATGCCATCCCTTACACACACTCTAAGCAGGTGATTCCTATGTCCTCTCTTCTTCAGCACACACAGCTTGGTTAATCTTCTGAAAGGAGAAGTATTGCAGTGGATAAAGACGATCTAAATTTAAAATTGCTGCACCTAATGCAGTCACTCTCTGTTCAGATAGGTAGGTCCATCTACCACCAAGAGCAAGATTGGTCATGAGTCTTCCCAGAAACATCTTTTGTGCTTTTTTTTTTTTTTTTTAATGCTTTATAAATTAGAAAATCTTCAAAAGTTATTTAGCAAAGAACAGAAAAATATCTCCAATCTTAAACTGTTTTGATGTAGGGAAAGCCATTTCCCAGGCAGCTCTGACTAGATGGATGTTGTTGTGCCTTTTCCATCACCTCCATCCTGCCACACCAGATCCTAGAGAAATGTGAGTCCCTGATGCAAGATCCTGCCTGTGTAAGTGCTGCTGCTCATGTAACCTGCTTTGCTTGGGACTGGGTCACGAATCACAAAATACTTGCCTTAGTGGTGGGCTGTTACAATGCCAGCTGCCTAGCATATCTAAATAACTGTGAGGGGAATTTGGAAGGCTACTGCCTTGTGTCCATGCTCCTCTGGGACCTTTCTCTTCCTTGATAGCTTCCATTGCATCCTGTGCATTTTTTTAATATCCTGCTTTCTCTGGTCAAATAAATTTCAAAAATTAGATGAGACTGTAAGAGAGTTAACTTATGCTTCTCCATTCCTTAGTCGCTATGAAGATGCAAACTCTGCAGGAGAGGCAGATACTACTATTTTATATAAGACATTATGCACATATCTGTGCTTGCTTACTCACTTGAAATGACTGCTCTGTTTGCTAGGAGGAGGGGCTTAATTTTGGTGTATATTTTATATATATATATCTGCCCTTTAGAAACCACAGTTTGAACACTTTGAAACTGCAGTGAATCAGATTCTGCCTCTGTTATATGAAACAATCCTTCAGCTTTGACTTTGTTTAGACAAGGCACTGGTGGAAGTACATTTTGAGATAAACAAAGATAGTGGAAGCAGTCTACTTGTTCAAAGGCATCAGCGTGGCTCAGCTTCCCAAAGATATTTTGAAGCCTAATTACCAATTACGTGGCCTCTGAGATAGTCATTATAGCAGTCATTTCATAGAATTGAGACCCAGCAACTTTTCTAAAGCTTTCAGGGGAGAGAGAAAACAAAACAAAACAAAACAGAAAGTTTAGGGAAGGTATTTATCAAAACGAGTGAGACTGAACTGGTCAGAGGTATTTGCTCCCATGGAAAGTATAGCGCTTGAGGCAATTAGAATCAAGGTGGATCTGCTGTTTCCTATTTTTAAGTCTTTTGAATTATATTTGGACATAACTGAGACTTTAAAAACTTAGTGTGATGTTAGAAAACCTAGTCTGAAATTTTAATGGAGAAAAATATCTGTTCAAGATGGGAATTAAGTGGAAATGAATTAAAACTTCAACAGAGGTATAATAAAGTCCTACGGAAAAAAGGAGAACCATTTGAGACATGCATTTTGAGATGAGTGGATGGAAGATGTTAAAGATGACAGTGGTATGTCTGGGTGGTTTATTCCCTAGTGGGGGCAGAATAGTAAAGACCATAAAATCCGAGACTAGTGTGATCCTGGGCCTCCCACAGAGAACCAAAGTCCTGCTTTTGAGGAATGAGCAGAAATAAAATCCTGTGAAACACTATGGCAACCATCACCAGGGATACAATCACAGATTTGAAACATGTTTATCCAGAAGAATTACAAGTCATGGAGTGGGATGATAAACTTGGAAATGGTATTTTAAAAGTAAAAACACTGTCACCTGGTAATTGCAGTGGTACAGAAACGTGACACTTGGATTTCTTATTAAAACAAAACTGTTTTTAAGAGATACTGCAGTGAGTATCTCCTAGAAATAGCTACAGAGAGTTGTATTTGCAAAATATCTGTACACCAGAGAACTGGGAAATTGTGCAGGAAGGGGAACCAGACCAACAAAGTCACTGCAGTAGGAAAAGATCTTTAAACAAAAAAGAAGTTAAATAAATGGAATGAATAATTGCAGAAGTATTTTTTGGTCCTATATAAGTCAAATACATACTGACACCCACAGTTAATCATGTTTGTTGGTGAAGCAGATTCCATTGGGTGTAGTGTGGTCCCCACAGACAGGGTTCAGCTGAGCTATACTAGTGTTTGGACAAGGTGGAAACACCAAATGATTCTTGGCTCTGTTTTCTTTTAAAGAGGGAAGTGGAAATTGTCACATTCTGTTCCTGGATGTACCACTGACCTGACTTATCACACCAAGCAGTTCATCTGCTTGTTTCAAACTTCTGTCTCTCAAAGGAAGACAAAAGCTTGGTAGAGTGTCACGAGGATGAGCTATTTACCATTTATGCAGAGGTTTAAACATGTGAAGTGTTGGTTTACAAAATGCTGTGTGATGTAACCTGTTGGCATTCTTCACAACTGACATTTTGTATGAGTATCGGATGCTTTTCTCTTCCACCTCTACTGCCCGTGAGTCATCTTGTTTCTCCACGAGTTCTCCAGTTTCTCGTAGTTCTTGTTGACACTGCTCACGTCTTCTGCAGTGATACAGAAACAAGTGAGTGTTATCCTTCACTCATGCTGAATTCATGAGTAACCCTGTAAGAACAATAGCTAATAATAGTAGTCCATGTAAAAAAATGTTTCCAAATCTCCCTCCCAGGTCTGGTTCAAATGTGAAGCTGAACTCTCTTTGCTGGCAGTTAGATGCTTCCAGTCTCCTGTTCCACCTCTCTGGGTATATCAGTGTCCACCAACCTTAACAGATCCTTCAGTTAATTTTAAAAAAATGAAAATCCCCATATCCTGCAAGTCCCTCAGCCCCTGCTGGGGTCACCAGCTGGTGCTACTTGGCTGCCCCGTGAAGGAGGCTGGTGTCCAGGAGCAAGACTGGATCACCCTGAGGGCATATCCACACGTCTGTTTGTACCCTCTGCCACCTGAGAGAGGAAAATGAGCAAGATTGCAGCCTAAGCCTCTGACAATCAGGCAAGGATGAAAACACTCTAAACCTGAAAAATATTTCTAATATTTGAGATTTGAGAGAAACTAAGTAATGTTGTTGTAGTAGCAGCCTAATCCTGGTCCTGGATAACAAAAAGCTCTTTCCGAGTAAGAGGAAAGACAAAAGAAAAAGACCAAGTATAATTATCACAGACACATTCCTTCCCAGTCTCAAAAATCCTGTCATATCTCTATTTCTTACATGTTTTTTTGGCTCTAACGTTGTCAGTGCAACGTTTGCCTCCCAATATGACATCAAACCATTACTTCATACTTACGCATCAGCTTATGACTTAAGAAAGGAGCATTTTGTTCTGCTGCCTTGTTTAATGCACTCTTCACTATTATTGGCAAAAATATGTTCCTGTCACTCGCACACTGACACAGATTCAATCATCCTTTCGGTGGACGCCTTACCCAGATTAAATTAACCACTCTGCACTGCATAAAAGCATTTCAAGTTAAAATGGTTCAAGTAGGTCCAATAACCAAGAAGCCCGATGACTCATTTCAGCTGATATCTTTAGTTATATTAGTATTTCTTCCTTATCTTTTTTGAAGGTTAACAATTTTTTTTCAGCCTGGATTTTCTTACTGCTGAACACATGGGCCTCTATGATTGAATTTTCTTGGAGTGGGGAGCTGTATGGTTAGGGTTTTTCCCCTCTAACTTTTTTTTGTCCTGGGTTTCCAAGGTGGCAGAACAGTCTCTTGGTCCGATGCAGGCAGCAGCTGCAGCCACTGTGTGGGTGATGCAAAAAGCATCCCTGTGTGGCACCCACCCTCTGCTTCTCGCCGGGACACTTGGTTCCTTTCCATTTGTGGCAGTATTCTGCCCACACTTTTCAACCCAAAAGACAACATCCTTGTGGAGCAGTTTGATCCACAATTCCGGTGCTTTTTCCATAGTTTATGAAGATTAGGAAAGATAGCAAAGCCTCTCCTAATGATTCAGTGGGATAGAGAAAAAAACCACTTATTTCCAGAGTGATGTGCTCATAGTTTTCCCTTTATAAGTGCATATATCAAGTACAACTCAACTATACTGTCGTATGAATCAGACCAAGTGCCCATACAGAAAGGAGCATTTTGTTCTGCTGCCATGTTTAACATACTCTTCACTATTATTGGCAGAAATATGTATATATCCCCTGCTGATATGGGAGTTCCAGGTATGCGTCAGTGAAGAGACTCTACCTTAAGTGCTTTTTGAAAGCTCGTCTCATCCTCTGTTACAAATAGAAAGAACAACTATCTGCTTTAGGTGTGCAGCACAGATAGTCTTTGCATCATCTAATCATGAAGACAGGGGTAAGGCAGAATCTTATTTCACTTCATACCAGTTCCTCTGAGAAAACCACAGAGCTGCAGCTTTCTCCTCGGTTTTGAAAACGTAATTTATATACTTGGATCTGTCTTTTCTTGGTAATTCAGTAATCTGCTTTTATAGCAAACTAAATAGGAAGGAGATAGAAGAATTTTCCATGATATTATGTATCAAAACAGTCTAGGGGTAACTCACAAGGAGTTTCATATAGCAGCTCCCCTATACCCCCAAGGCTATGTGTCTGAAATAAGAACCACTTGGTTCAGAAAAGACAGCAGCAATTAAGGATGGAGGGTGGTTTCCATGTGGTGAAAATCAGTATGTTTTCACAGCTCCCAGTGGAGACACCCAGCCTGTTTCAGCAGAGAGCTTGGCTTCTTAGATGGCTTTTTGTCAAAGATGACTCGGCTCTTGGAGATGCACACCAGAGCTAGCAGTCTGCCAGGCAGCCCCAGAGAAAAAGAGACAAAGCTAAAAACTCTGGACTCAACACATCAGGAGGGGAAAAAAAACCTCTTGGTTTTCTAGTGCCTTTCTCTTTGCTCTAAGAAATTGGTAACGCTGCTGCAATGCCTCAATGGAAACTTCCCATAGAAAACTTCAAATAGAAGAGGCTGGAATTCGAGACTTCTGAGTTTAGGGGATTATAATGGAATATAAGGAGCACAAATTGGCCTACCCTTTTTAATAGGCTTCAAACAGTACAATCTGCATACAGTCTTTCAGCTATCTGATTATTTCATCTCATTAGATGATTTGATTTATTTCCTTTATGATAATTCTGTCAGCTAAGATACAATGGGAATGCAAAAGAACTCTTTATTGTAATGGCTTTTATTAGATTAAGAGGTTCTAACTTAAATGAATAAGGAATTATGAGCAGTTTAACTCATGAAGGGCAGCAATAATTACAGACTGAATTTGAATTTATGAAAGGGGACAGGAAGAGCAAGAATTATTGTTATGAACTTTAATCTGCTGTTAAAATCCACATGGGATCTGTGGCTAGAAAAGAGATATAGAATCTGAATACCCTGATTTTTTAATTTATTTTTTTTTTATCTATATGTGCTTATTAACAAATCATAACTTTCTGACATTTAGATAAACAGCTATATTAAAATGTAGCAATTGAGTAAAGCAAGTTCTGGCTGATAACTTAAATTTACTGCTATTCTATTCAAATAAACTGAAATCAGGAGTGCCCATATTATATAAGTTGTGTAAGACCAAATGAGCATCTATTCTGTTTCCCCATCTCCAGAACTGATTGGTTCCAGACCCACAGCTTTATTAATGCAGCCTTAACACAAAATCTGTTGAATTCAAAGGAAATATTTCCCTGCTGATTTCAGCAGCAGGAGCAGAAGCAAGCCATATAAGTGACAATCATATATTCTTTACCAGTTTTCAAGCTAAAAAATAAGACAATATTTTGAATAATCACAAAATAGTTGAAGTATGTTGCATTAATCTAAAGCAATGCAAAAATAAGCTTTTATTCAGGTTTTTTTTTTTTTTCAGTTTTGCTTGTAAAAGCCCTCAAAGTAAGAAGGACATGGACCTGTTGGAGCAGGTCCAGAGGAGGCCATGGAGATGATGAGAGGGCTGGAGCACCTCTCCTATGGTGATAGTCTGAGAGAGTTGGGGCTCTACAACCTGAAGAAGAGAAGACTCCAGGGAGACCTTATAGCCCCTTCAGTTCTTAAATGGGGCCTAGAGGTGAGACTGGGAAGGACTCATTATCAGCAAGTGGAGCGATAGGATGAAGGCTAATGGTTTTAAATTAAAGGGGGGAGATTTAGATTAGCTACTAGAAATAAATTCTTTCTTGTGAGGGTGGCGAGATGCTGGAACATATTGCTCAGAGAAGCTGTGGATGCTCCATCCCTGGAGGTGTTCAAGGCCAGGCTGGGTGGGGCTTTAATCAACCCGATGTCATGGGAGGTGTCCCTGCCCATGACACAGGTGTTGGAACTCAATGATCTTTAAAGGCCCTTCCAACTCGAACCATATTGTGATCCTATGTTTCACTGTTTCTGTGATGACCATGACATTTGTCTTTCCACTGCTGTCCTCCGTGGGAGACAATTTGGTGCTTCTTCATGGTATTTAGTTGACTCCCAGCCCTTTTCAGGGCCAGACGACTTGCTGGTTTTTATTGTAATAACCGCAGACAGTTATACCTCAGGGTCTGATGGGCTGGTGGGCCTGGGAAGAAAGATAAATGGTCCAGGGTATGGATGGGAGCAAGGAGGGCCCTAGTGAGCTAAGAGAGACATGAAGTTGGAGCTCTGGGTTTTATTGCCCACAGGTGAGTGAGGTGTTGTGTTACTCCTGTCAAGGACTTTACCTGGATTGTAGAGGGCTTTTGGATCCTTGCAAAAAAACCCATGCTCATCTATTTCCAGAGGTAACATCAAGGGTCCTAAGGAAAGGGTGAAAGACTCATATTTCCTCAAACTGCTTTTGAAGAGGCTTCCTGCCCTTTACACAGTCCTGAAAGGGAGACTAGGACTTTCCCCCCGTCTTGTTCCAAAGGGCATACCAGCCTTTAAAAAAAAAAAAAAGAAAAACAACAACAAAAAAATCTAATTAAGGAAATGGTGACTACATATTATGCCAGAATCTGTAAAATGTGGGTTTATATTTTATGTACACACTAAAACAAAAACTTTTGCTCCTTTATGTGTTGCTATAGAGATGCAGACAAAAGATGTTTGTAGAAGAGATTTTAGGCAGTTTAAATGCAAGTGATTTGTGTGAAAGGAGTCATAAAATAATTAGAGAATAGACACAATTTCAATTTAACTGTTCAATTTAACTGCTTCTGTTTGCTGTGGTACCGAGACTGGAAATTTACTGCTGCAGAGACAAAATACATACTGGTGAGAGACTCAGGCAGTGAAGAGTTATTGGAGTGTGAACCCTTACATCAAAAGAAAGGCAGCATCAGAATACTTTAAAGTATTTTTTTTAAGGTTTAGCACATGCTTGTTCTGAATTCCCTTTGCTCGCAACACCAGAGAGCCCTCTGTCAAGCAGACTCATGATCAAACAGCTTAGAAGTTGCTTTTATTCAAGCTCCTTGTGTACAAGTTGTTCTTGTACAAGTTCTTAGATTACAGCCTGGTACTAAAAAGGAGGAGGAAAAAATTACCTACAAACCCTGCTGCTTCATGATGAGCCGCACTCCTGAAGCTGGTATTTCCTCCCAAAATCTGGCTCTGTTTTGTCTTTTCAGATTCAGGTTGTCTGGAAATTGTCCTGGAAAACACAGGCAAAATTGTCAGAGTGCTTGTAACTTCAGGAAATTCATCACAGACTGCCAAGGTCCAACATCTCTACCCTGCGTTTTCAAGTAAGTAACGTGCATCTAGTTAGGAGTACTGTATGTGTACTTTCAATTAACAGACACCTCGTTACCAGCTCTCCTAGCCAGTTTTCCAACACAACAGAGTGAAAATTGCTCCCATTGCCTTCAGAGAATGCTCCCAAAGCACGCTGAATTGTAGCATGCAAAAGGCAGGATTTCTTTCCAATCTGTTCATGTGAACCAAATACTGCGTGAATGTAGATGGTAATTCATGCCAGTTGGGGGCTAGTTGGATGCGGTGTTCTGTTTTGAGCTCATCTGTCATCAGACCATGTCCATCAGTGCTTGGGTCCATTTCATATGCTGGCAGTTAGGATATTTTTGAGTTATGGAGGGAGCTTGCTTAGTTTGGCTTTTTATGAAATTCCTGTTACGGATGGATAGCAGGTAGGATTTGGGAGAAAGAAAAGCAGTGCTTCTTCACAGAAGCAGGAAAATACAGTTCCAGTGTAAGTGAGATCAGTGTCAAAAGACATCTGCTGCCAAGGAAATACACTAAGCTAGAGAAATAAGAGCACAGTTTTCTCCTACAGAGGTTTTTCTATTTTGATTAATATCTGTGTTACAGCCCAGAGGAAAACAGCTACAGGAGGAGAAGCTGCTGTTGCAAAACAATTGGGCACACATGGCATTTTTAAGATGTTCTCGTTAGCATTGCAGGACACTCTGGGCCACAAGGATGCCCATGCTCTGAGGCTCAGGCCTGCAGCAGTCATCCACCACTTCTCCCTTTGTTTTCCCAGCTAGACCTTAAACCTGGGAGCCAGAGTATTCCTAGTGTGTGAAACCCTGTGTTGAGTGAGAAGCACGTGAAAGTGGATGATGAGTTAACTGTTTAGAAAAAATCCTTGTCACTTACAAGTTCCCATGTCATACGCTGGTGTTAGTTATCTAACCCTTGGTATCACCCATCAGGAGATTAGGCACAAGCTCTCCAGCCTCTCCAGTCACTGGTAAATGGATTTGAACCATATGGCTTGCAAACCCCACAGCAGTCCTAATGTAAGCTTAGTTGGGTCCCATTTGTGCCGCTTCTAAAAACAAGTATTACTGCTGTTTTTACATCAAACTCATAAAAGTTGGAACGGGTTTTAGGTCTGAATCTGACCTTTCCCAAAGTCTGGGAATGCTGAGATGATTATTATGAGGCTGTGAAGCCAAAGAGTAACGGGCAACACTTGGTAAATGTCCACAAAGCAAAGCACTAAGAAGTACAAAATTTTTTCATTTTGCATAGCTAATACAGCTGAAACTCTTGACTTTTCTTATTATTCTGTGAAGCACATCTCTGATAAGCAGAGAAGCCACACAGCCATACAGGTTTGCTTAATTTGTTTGAAGGCCCTGAAAAGCTTAGGTAGGGTCCCTGCCTGGCTGTACGTGGGTTGGGTGTGGGGAGGAAACAAAAGCAAATTATTCCACTGTAGTTAGCATTATAAAATTAACATTCAGCCAAATGCAAATTTTCTTCAACAAAAGATCTTATCAGCTGTTGGAAGAGAATAGCTGCCTTTTCTTTGCTCACTGCCCAGTAGAAAGAGTCTGATAGGAATGGGCCTTGAGAATGAATGGCAGCTCTTTAAACTACCAGTCCATCACTGCAACAGCTGAGGATGGTTCACTTTTGAGTATTTGCTAGTATTTGTTCCAGCCTCAAAACGTGGGTTTTTTGGAAACTTGATCCTTATGCCCATGTGGGCGAGCAATTGCCCTTTATAAAAGGAACACAGCATTTCTTACTCCCCTTCATGAATATTAACCATTTCCTTCACAGAACATTGCAAGGATTTAGGGGACTTCTCTGTTTTGCAGATGTGAAAAATGAGCTAAAAATGAAGAACACAACACCCAAGAGAGAAATAATTTAAGGATAGAGTTCTGGAAAGAAAAAAAAAAAAAGGTTTGCCTTTTTATATTTAATTTGATAAAACCATTAATGGGTAGGTTTTGGGGGGTTGGGGTTTTTGGGGGTGTATTATCCTTGCTAGGTCGGTTTTGTTGATGATCTTATAGTCACCCTAAAATTCTTCCAAGGGCCCAAGATACATAATAAGTAAAACTGTAAATAACATGATAGCATCTTATTACCTAAGGCATAAATGGAAAACTATTATGGGTGACAAAATATTTTTAGGAGGCAAATAAGCTAAGCAAATATGAAAGAAACCAGCCATATGCAATGCATAGCCCATTAGCCTAATTCCTATCTGTAAAAATAAGCAACAGTTAACTGATTAAGTCTGGAGAGAAAGTTTCTTTCCCTTGGAAACTTTCCTTTCTTTTCTTTCCAAAGAAAATGATCTTTGTTAATGGGCCATTTAATTCATAGCTGTCTGCAATAGGGTTTTGGCCCTTTCCTTTGAAATCTCTAGATACAGTCATTGTGAGAGACAGCCAGCAGAAAGAAACATGCAGCCACTTTCTTGTTAGATCACTCATTACTCACTCTGGACCTGATCTTTGCCCATTGAATGATTTGGGTTATGATGGGGTATGTTGCTTGGAAATAAAATTCAATAATACTGACCTTTCAGGACAAACATGGAGTTTATTTGTATCACTGAATTAATTCCTGCCACCTCTGGGCAGTTGTTTGAATTCTTTGTAAAGATCTTTTCCTGTCAAATGAAGGTCAGCTAGTCCTACTGTCTGCAAGTCTCCCCCCTTTAAGGGAGAGCTGCAGTTATTAAAAGAAGGCTGCTTGAAAAGGGAAAAATTTACTGTTATAACCTAATTATTGTGCATATGAGAGTAATTGAGGTTGCAGCCTTTACTTCTCTGACATGAGCTTCATAGTTCTCTGAGGTAGATAAATATTGGCATATCCATTTTCTAGATGGGAAACGGAGGAAGAGAGAGGTTGCAGTATTTGTCACATGGCATACAACATTTTTTTATAAGGCATGAGATTGGAAATCACAGACTCTTGTGTTCAGTCTATAGACATTGCTGCTTTCCTGAACATCCTTTCCTGAAGGATAAGTCCCGTGAACATGCCCTGTAATATTGGATATTAAACAGTTGCAAAATTCATGGCAGACAAAGTGGTATTGCAGTCTGTTGGAGAGAGAGAAGCTAAGTAATTCTCCATTAATGAGAGCTAGAATGGTAGAAAATACTGTCTAAAATTACAGGAGTAATAGAATCATAGAACCATAGAATGGTTTTGGTTGGAAGAACCCTTTAAGATCATCAGGTCCAACCATTAACTTAGCACTGTCAAGTCACCACTGAACCATGTCCCTCAGCACTACATCTATATGTCTTTTAAATACCTCCAGGTATGGTGACTCCACCACTTCTCTGAGCAGCCCATTCCAATGCTTGACAACACTTTCAGTGAAGCAAATCTAAACTTCCCCTGGTGCAACTTGAGGCTGTTTCCACTTGTCCTATCACCTCTTACTTGGGAGACGAAACCAATCCCTGCCTTGCTACAACCTCCTTCATGTTAGTTGTAGAGGGTGAGAAGGTCTCCCCTCAGCCTTCTTTTCTCCAGGCTAAACCACCCCAGTTCCCTCACCCACTCCTCATAAGACTTGTTCTCCAGACACCTCACCAGCCTTGTTGTCCTTTTCTGGACACACTCCAGCACCTCAATGTCTTTCATGTAGTGAGGGGCCCAAAACTGGACATAGGACTTGAGGTGTGGTTTCACCAGTTCTGAGTAGAGGGGGAGGATCATTTCCCTAGTCCTGCTGGCCACACTGCTTCTTATGCAAGCCAGGATGCTGTTGAACTTCTTGGCCACCTGGGCACACTGCTGGCTCATAGTCAAGTGGCTGTCAACCAATATGTCCAGGTCCTCTTCTGCCAGGCAGCTCTCTAGCCATTCTTCCCCAGGCCTGCAGTGCTGCATGGGGTTGTTGCGACCAAAGTGTAGGACCTGCCACCTCACCTTGTCAAATCTCATCCCATTGGCCTCAGACCATCCAGATCTCTCTGTAGGGCCAACCTACCTCCCAGCAGATCAACACTCCCATCCAACTCGGTGTCCTCTGCAAACTTATGAGGGTTCACTCAATCCCTTCATCCAGGTTTCTGATAAAGATATTAAACAAAACAGGCCCCAATACCATGTCAGTATGTAAGTACCAGCCAGTTTCTCCAGGAGAATGCCAGACAATATCCACAGCCTTTCCCTTGTCCACTAAGCAAGGCACCTTGCCAGAGAAAGAGATCAGATTTCTCAAGCAGGAGCTGCCTTTCCTAAACCCACACTGACTGGGCCTGATCACCTGATTGCAAAGAACCGTGGGGAAAAAAATAGACCCAAACCAATACAAAGGAGGCAGAATGTCATTTGATGTTATGCCAGGGAACTTGCTTCTTAGGGTTTTTTTTCATCAAGAAACAGTTGCATGAATTCAGGTATAACAGAGTTTCAAGATAAAAAATGTTTCGCCCGAGCTATACGGCTCATTTTCATATTACAGGGATTTTGAGTAAAATGCCTTTGGATAAATACAGTTCCATTGTACACAGAGCACGCTGAATGGAGTGCTTTGTTTTCAGCTCAGCATCTGGAGGCTGGGATTGACCGCACAAGAGCGAGAGCAAGAGACTGAATATATTAAGGAAACACATTCTTTAAGTACGTTTCTTCTGTAAGTGTCACGACAGCTAAACGGATCTATTAAACAGCAAATGTTGATTCACTGCTGTTGCCAGACCAAACGCTGGGCACGGTCTGTATTCTGCAGTACCACTTTACCATAAACTGATTGTCTCTCCTCATCCCCTGTGACCGCATTTGCAATCAATAAATGAGCATGAATGTGCAACGTGGGCACAAAATAAAGCTTTTGGTTTTCATGCATCGCCTTCTCTAAGCCATGGTAAAAATAGAGTTTAATATAAATATTGAACGCTACTCTGAAGCATGTTATTTCAAAAGTGTGTTTAATTCCATGTTGGTTCAAACCCCTTTGCAGCATAGCGGTACAGTACGCCCAGAAACATCCCCATATATGTCAACAGTAGAATTAGCAACCTCTGCCTGAACATTTAAAAATATCATAGTTGCAAAGGTTAGGGGGAAGAATTCTGCTTATCTTTTCAGGGTTTTTTTTTTGTCCTCAAGGCCAGCTTCTGAGGGGGCATCTGTGCTGTTATGGTGTCTTAGTCTGGTCTCTGCCTGAACTGCTCATCTTGCAGAATTAAGAGTCAAAACTTCAATGACCTTGCCTCAGAATACCTTTGTTCATCTGAAAATGTAACCAGAAATACCCAGTATGAAGAAAGAGAAATAAACCAAATAAATGACATCATCCTTGCTTTGCCTAGTATTTTCTGCTAGTGTATAATAATTAGCAATTACTGGGGAGCAAAAGAAAACTAATCTTTTCCTTGGAAAGTAAAAGGGCTGTTATGACAAACTTCCCGGGTAACCTCAGCTGCCCCACTGCATTCCAGACAAGACAAGCTGTTTCAGAGATATCAAGGGATCAGGTTATAGTGGAGCAATGTGCTACAAGATCTGCACTTTGAACCGCATCCAGAAGTGAATAGGTCATCTAGGCAGCTGATGAGGAGCTGGTGAAAATGTTCCTACTAGATAAACTGGTCTAGCTGAGGAGTGGCCAGATTTAGCTGAAGTTGTAGTTATCTAAAATAAGCAGGGATTTTGGTACACATTACCAAATTTCTATAACTTTCACCAAGAGTTGGAAATTTATTAAGTTATATGGTAAACTATTTTGAGGTTGAAAAATGCTTCCTAAATGACAGTGAGAATTATATGATTAGTGACTAGATCAAGGGTAAGATTTTCTTTGTGCTCCTGAACTGTGTTTTCAGAGAACGGAGATCATCCCATTTGTAGTTCTTCTCCGGTGCTTATATGTTCCAGACAGAATGGTTAGAGTTGGAAGGGACCTTAAAGATCATAGAGTTCAAGTGTTCCTCTCATGGGTAGGGACACCTCCCATGACACCAGGCTGCTCAAAGCCCCATCCAGCCTGGTCTTGAACAGCTCCAGGGATGGGACCTCTACAACTTCTTTGGGCAACCTGTTCCAGTGTCTCACCACCCTCACAGGAGAGCATTTCTTCCTAATACGTAATATAAATCTCTCTTCTTTCAATTTAAAACCATTACCCCTTGTCCTGTTGCTGCATTCCCTGATAATTAGTCTCTCTCAGTCTCACCTGTAGGTCCCCTTTAAGTACTAGAAGGGGCTATAAGGTCTCCCCAGAGTCTTCTCTTCTCCAGGCTGAACAGCCCCAACTCTCCCAGCCTGTCCTCATAGTAGAGGTGTTCTGTTCCTCTCATCATCTTCCTGGCACTCCTCTGGTCCTGTTCCAACAGGTCCATATCCTTCTTATGTTGGAATCTTCAGAGCTGGACATATTACTACAGGTGGGGTCTCACCAGCCTTGCTGGCCAGACATCTTTTGATGCAGCCCAGCATATGATTGGCTTTCTGGGCTGTGAGAGCACGTTGTTGGCCCATGTTGAACTTCTCATCCACCAACAACCCCAAGACCCTCTCCTCAGGGCTGCTTTCCTTCCATTATCTTCCCAACCTGTATTTGTGCTTGGAATTGCCTGGACCCAGGTGCAGAACCTTGCACTTGGCCTTGTTGAACTTCATGAGGTTTGTATGAGCCCACCTCTCCAGCCTGTCCGGGTCCCTCTGGATGGCATCCCTTCCCTCCAGTGTGTGGACTGCACAAAGCCATGTCTTACAGCTGCACCAAAAACACAGCTCTGCACACCAGAAGTTTTATGAGGGTGTTTTATGAAACTTTATTCCAGTTTCTGTTACTACTAATCCCACTGTAAAATTGCAAACCTGTCTGGAGCTTCCTTATAGCTACACTGAAGTGATTGACACTAGAATTTAGCCTCTGTCAGATAGTCTCTTGGTTGAAGTCTAAGCATTTGTGATGTCTACTTTGCAATGTTGGGTGAAATCTGTATCTTCTGTTTCAATATCTTTCCTGTTCTAGAAGATGACTTGAATAGTTTTCCTCATGTTTGTGTGAAATGAACTACAAAATATAACATTTCACTCTGGCTTATTCCAAATTTCATTCTAGTATTGACCTCTTTACTTTACCCTTGCAGTGATTTGGCAAAAAATGTGTTTAGTGTCCACCTCTTTGAATTATGGTTGATCCTGACAGGTCTCTCCGTGCACTCTGAGGCAACTTTCAAACTCCAGGTTGTTGCCTCCTTTGCTGTTTCTGTATTTTTGGTGAGATGAAATGCACTATCACCAGGTGAAGTGTTTGTCATTGGTTAAATCTATACAGGCAAAGAGTATGCTCACTTTGATAGTGATCCCTCTTTGCAGCGGGGAATGCCACCAATGGCTTCCTCCATGGCAAGTGCCTCCTGCACATCTGAACCTGAAAGTTGTGCTTAGAGTAGTAGACACCTGCTGTGACAAAGTAGACTGAGAATCGCTCCTTCTAGGCATATGAGGATATGGAGAAGGGAACCACAGGAAAAAAAAATAAAAGGGGGTGAGAAGTGGCTATGGTTCAGAAAGGTCTTAAATTGATTCATTAAAGGAACTTTCTTAGGTTCAGATCCCATGAGTGAACTGAAGCAGGAGACCACATGCCTGTTTATCTTTTTTTTTAGATCTGCTAATGTGTTTTCCTATGTAAAGCAAAGTGTTTCCAACCTTTCAATAATAGAAAATATGTGCACCACGTATTCCTGGAAGGATGAGCTTGGAGAAGATGGGTACTGAAGCTACTTAGGTGTGGAGAGAGCCACCACTGGCCTGGTGTGCCCTGGAATAAATGATCCAGGAAGATCCAGGTCTCCAGAGGGTTGCTGACTCCACAATCTGGACCACAGACAACTTCCAGAGACACCAAGGAGACATGTCTACAGTCTATTTAGACCGAGGGAAGCCTGAAGCTCTGGGGTCATGGTAGAGCAGCCACATGAGTCATAAAGTGAGAGTGAGTGAACTTTAACAAGGTGACGGAGTAACCTGCTACCATTTCATACAAAATTAATAAGTGAAGAGGAACATTTTTGAGAGCAGGTAATTGAAATGTTCTGTTACTGTATATACATATCTATATTTGTATGTGTGTGTCTTGAAAACGGTAGTCCTACATTTCTTCTTAAAAAATTTTGTCTGATATTTAACTTGGACTTAACATCTCCAGAAACATGGTCTTCCATGTCATAGATTTAATAATGTCTAACAAACATCATTCAAGTCTGGTGAGTGTATTTAAATGATTACTCTTATAATGTTCTCCTGCCGTACTTGAGTTCTCAATCAAGATAAAATTATATTTTTAGCAGTTCTCTGTTTATCTGGTACACAGAACACAACCCAATCTAATTGAAAATGATTAATCTAACTCATACAAAAAATACAGAACAGAGACATAAGTAAACGTGCTACAGCTTCTGGGAAAGTGCTTTTCTAAAGTAAGAGCAGTTCTAGCAGAGCCCACGTACAGCGATTGTGAACTCCGCTCTTGGAAACCTTTTCTTCACTTCTTTAAATGTATACTATAAATCTTATTTCTTTAAAATGTTTTAAAAGTATAGATTTGTGATTCATTTATGTCAGTCATCTCGTGTGTTTTAAGTTTCTGTCTCCATCCTACAGTTAAAAGCTTGTGTTCTAATAACCTAGGAGCAAATTTGAAGATACTTCAAGGTTTTTAATTTGAGAGGAAATCTGCATTGTAAGATGCAGAGTGTTTTTCAGCCAAGCCTTTTGATAGCCTGATGTGCCATAAACCTTATAGCATGATGGCTATAAATTGAACATGCTGTTTGGCAGCGATGTTTGGTTTTGGTTCTCTGAATGATTCCGAAGGAATAACAAGAACCCATTCAGACAAAAGCAAGGAACTCCAGCCTTTTATTTACCTCACTTTTGAGAAAGTTGATTGTGTTTGCTAATGAATAACTTCAGCAAAACGAGCAGACTCCAGGAACCTTTCAATCCTCTGGCAGAATTTGAGACCTCTTTAGCAAAACCCTTTCCCATTCCAGTAGTCACAGGCAAGATCTCAGGCTTGGGATTCTTCTGATTCCCTGATGCAAAAGGTAGTTCAATTCTGGCTGCTTTTTATTCTCTTCAGTTTTAGGTGTTTTCAGGAACATTGGCAAGGTTGGCAAGGTTCTTTAACAAGGTACAGCTCAGTCACGCAATTGTATGTACATTCCACCAAGGCAACTCATGAACTGCATGCAAAATCTGTTCCCTTAGGACACTTCAGAGGCAGTTAGCCCAAGTGGTGAAATACTCTCTGAAGTTATTTAAAATGCAATGACTCCATTAAATGAAACAAAAAGTGAGCATCAGCAGCCTTGCCACCTGTAAGAATTCAGGTACCTGCCGTTCAGAAGCACGTTGTGTAACACCCAACGTCAACGGGCAGCCTTAGTCTGGCTCCAGCTGAGTTCAAAGCAAGTTGAATGGAAGCAAGATCAGCTAGGGAGTTTATTTTATGTAAAATATAAACATGTTAACAGGAGAAAATACTGTTTTCTTATGTTACAGCCTTAATAACCAACATGAGATTTATCTTACAGTTCTACAGGTAGTGCAGGCTTTAATTACATGTACATGATTAAAAAGGGACGATACTCAACTGTACACATACACCATGTATTGTATGCTTTACTAGAAATTCAGTATTTTTATGTATCCCCAATCGTGTGCCTAATTATTTTACTACATCTTGCCCCATTTAAAAAGCTAGCACAAAATATTTAAGTAGTTTTATTACGATTGTATCATTTTGACAAGGTAGAGAGAGCATATATACAAACAGGTATACATATTCAAAGCCGCTGAGAAACCAACCCTTTCCTTATCTCTTCCTTTTCTTTTTTTTTCTCTATTTGAACAGCATAAGGTGACCCTACTCCTAAAGAGTCATGGATAAGTTATGGAGCTTGTGTTAGCTTTTCTTAAACAAAAGCCACTGGAAAATTGTCTCCAGGAAAAGCACTTGAACCTGTAACGTGGCTGCCCAGATTTGGCTCTTGTTGTTAGAAGGAGAGTTGAGAAAGGACTAGAAAACTGTTTAGAATGTGAATACAATCTGCCTTGGGACGTTTGCAAATAAGAACACCGTTTCAGACACGAAGCTGATGTTTAAGCTCAGCTTCTTTAAGGAATGTACACCCACTAATGAGGTTTTGGGGAGACAGGAGAGAGGGGTTGCAAATGCTCATTAATTATCTCCTGTGGCAAGCAAGATGTTTTGGTGGACTGCAAGGTGTCTTGGCAAAGGATCTGCTCCTGCCACTTTGGAACCCCTAGGAGAAGAGTCAGGATTATCTAGAAGACAGAGCACCAGCTTCAGCTGGGTACAAACTGAGGGTTAGGAAGCTGGGTGACAGTCCAGCTCCTCTTGCAGACCCACTGCGCTGTCACAGAAGACTTAACTCTTTAATATTCTTACATGTAGCAAATTTGCCACCTCAACAGGCTTCATCAGAAGCTCTAGGCTGTTAACTTGACCACTGTGAATGGCACACACAAGTTAGTTTATTTTACACCGTGCAATAGTCCCAGTCTTGGCAACCAAACAAAGCAGAATTATTAAAGAATTACAGCAAGAAACCAGCAAGCAAATCTCCTAGAGGGTAAGGAATCATTAGTGTGTAAAAAAGTGTGGGCTCAGCCCAGATGGTCCCATCAGGTGGGCACATACCTCCTGATAGGTGTTATTTGACCTTGTATCCAAAAGGAGTGTGCTAATCTGAATAAGTCTTGTGGACAGGTTCAAGCAATCTCTTTGAAGTAATGCATGTTAACTGGGAAGAAATTAAAAGGGTGTCTATCGAGGCTTCCCACGGGCTATTTAAATATTAAGTGCTGTGTTAAATTGAGAAGAAACACCTCAGTAACAGAACTGATGCAACAGGAAAAAAGACCTGTTTTTTTTTTCCATTGCTAAAGAGAACTTGAAGTCTAAAAATCTAATAATAACTCTTGCATTAACAACACAGAAAATCAGTGACTTTCTGATGTAGATACCATAGATTCTGGCCTCTGAGAAACATCCAGTATCTTTGATAGATGGTGTGGGGTTTTTTTTACACCAGCACTTATCCTTCTTTGTTATCTTTTCCCTTTGTATGAGCTCAAGTGGGGAGAAGGAGAATACAAAAAGATTGCTCTCCTTGCTAAGCACTCACACAAGGGCCAAGAGTAAATGCAGCTCTCAAGGTCATTCGTACTGGAGACAGTACAGAGAGCAGACAAAATGGCAAAGAGGGCAATATCTGTATCATCCAACAATTGATAGCCAGCTCTGTGTTTGGCAAGAGAGAATTCTCCAGTAAGAAGTGGAGTTTTTCTAAATGATAGTCCTTGATAACTGTGCCACAGACTAATCACAGCCATTCTCAGCTGGGTTAGCAGAGAGGGTGCAAAAACAGGCTGTGAAATGTGCACTGGGAGCACAATCGTCAGGTATGTACTGCTTATGCGTGGTAAATACTGCACCCTTGCAATGGAGGAACAAATATGTACCAACAAGTTTGGGCTTCCCAAATTTACACCCCAACGAGGACTACAAGCCTAAAAATGGAAACTGGGTTGTAACTAGAGAGGCTGGATCACACGCAAACAGCTGCAAAAGCAAAACGACAAAGGCAAAATGTTAAGCTGATTGGAATTTCACAAGATTGACATTGTTGCTTAAAGTGCTTGGGTTGATTACATTTTAAAAAAAAATCAAAGTACATAAAAATGAGAACAAAAACCCTAATAATATTAACTACATAAGTTATTATACAAATACAATAATAGACCAACAAAGGAGAAATAAATTAAAACAAACACTGATACACTGTACTAGCAAAGAACAGGTACACAGCCAAAACCTCTTCCAATTTCTAGCACACGTTCAGCTGCAAGACACCGCTCTCACTTGTCAGCCACAAGCAGCAAAACAAGAAAGAAACCAAGAAGGGGCTGCTGCTGAGAGGCATCAAATCACTGGCAGCTGCAAGAGCTGTCGGCTCAGGTCCCAGGGACTTGATGCTGTAGCAGATGGGTGAAGGAAATGTAACGCCTGAAGATAAAAGGCAGGTTGTGGCAGCACTTTAGGGCCCACCATGTGATGGAAATTTCAGTTTTGGCTTAGTTAGGTCTTTAATACATTTATTAAACTTAATGCGGAAGAAACACCTACTGCTTTATTTTCTTTACCCCAACTGGTAAGGAAACTTTTAAGATGTAACCCACTGTTCTGAGGTAACTGTAGCTTATTAAAATAAAATTGGCAGGAGTAATTTGGGGATTTTAATTTTAACAAGGTGTTATGCTTCACTGGTATGGTTTCTCCATCACTCCCCTTTTCTGCCTCCCTCTGCTATGGCCCAAAAATAGAAATTACATAAAATCCTGACAGCCTGTTCTGTGAAACATAAAAGTTGAGGTCTGAGCTCATCCTCTAAGATAACTGATTCATCAGCACTGCAGTACTCCGTTGGGTTCGGTGGAAAAACAGCACAGGGCAAAAATGTTCATTTTTCTAAGTAAGAACATAGTAAAAAAGATTTATAAATGGACAAATGTTTTGACAATCTCAGTAACGGTGTGTGAAAGAAGTGGAAAACTTCAGATGTCATTAAGCCTAATAAATTCAGAACCTGACACCATAAAAATAGTCATTTTAGGGAAGCACGGAGTAATATTGGACATCCTGGTACAGTTTTGTTTTCTAGCTGCTGCCTGAAAAGTTTTTGTTGTCCTAGATATTTTTCCATTCTCTCATAAGGGACTGGAAATCTATACATAAGCATAAAAGAAAAGGGATTAAGTTTTATTTAACCAACTAAAAGATGTTACATCATATGATTGTTCCTGTGAGGATCCCAGTCCTGCAAAGCCTGTGTGAATGTGCTTAATTTGACAGAGAAGGGAAGTTCTGCTGCCCAGACTGGCACTGTTCATCCAGCTGTGATGGAAAGCTTTTGCTGGACTGAAGACAAGACATTCAGCAGACTGTAGATTACATATAATTTATAGAATTGTGGCTGCAATTTTATTTTTTTTTCATCAAAAGAAAACACTGTTGTTTTACCATAAAGTGAGTATTGCACAATTTTTCAGAGTTGATATCAGACCACTGGTATTGGATTGATGTGGTACCAGTGCTGTGATCTTTTCATGGGCTAGCAGGAATTTAAATGTTTTTTTATGGTTTATTAACATCTCATTAACATACTGCAATAATAGTCTGTTTTACAACCTGAGCTGTTTTGCAGCTGGAGAAAACCAAAGATCATTATCCTGTACTTCAGCATTTAAACATTAATTCATATTACTAACATAAAAAAAAAATAAATCATTTTTCAGGTAAGTCAATTGAAATATGGAAAACATTTCCTAAAATTGAACTGACATAAATTATTTTTAGGGAAAAGTTACTTTTCATATAAACATGAGCACTAAGCATTCAAGCAGTACCTCAGGAATATCTTTTTTGTTGCATGTTTTAAAATTGAAGAATGCCCTAAGAATCTTCAGCAGTAAATTGTGAAGTACAGACCTTTGGATATAGAAAGTGCTTCCATTCATGAAGAAACATTACCTATTTTAAAAGGTCAGTGATTATTATCTTTTTACATGGAAATTCAGAATGCTTATAAATAAATCCACTAAAGAGTGATTTGCAGGTTTAGTTTTTCAGTGGAAAAGCTCCTGGGCCTAGGTGAGAGTTGAAGTCTCCAGTAAGATGTCTGTCTTCTGTGTTACAGAATCACAGAATTGTCATGGTTGGAAATGACCCCCTGAGATGACCAAATCCAACCATACACACACAAAAAAAACCCTACAATCTCAGCCACTAAAACATGCCCTGATGTGCCGCATCTACAGGTTTCTTAAATACGCCCAGGGATGGTGACTCAACCACCTCCCTGGGCAGGCTGTTCCAGTGCCTGGCCACTCTTTCAGTAAAATAATTCTTCTTACTATCTAATCTGAACCTCCCCTGCCACAACTTCAGACCATTTCCTCTGGTCCTGTCATTATTCACTTGGGAGACAAGGCCAACACCCACCTCTCTACAACTTCCTTTCAGGTAGTTGTAGAGGGCGGTGAGGTTTCTCAGCCTCCTCTTCTCTAAACTAAACATGCCCAGTTCCCCCAGCCTCTTCTCATAACACTTGTTCTCTATTAGAGGCAGAACATTTCATTCCAACATTAATAAAAGAACTAGAGCTGCATCCCAAGCATTCTTGTTTTGAGCCTCCACACCAGCCTTCATTCATGTGAGTGGTCTCCGTAGACAGCTACCAATTTTCACCCAAGTAAGTACTCTAAGGTTACATTCTACATCTGTTTTCTTGTATTGGTATAGCAACAGGATAAATCATAAATAATGTTAGATGAAAAGTCCACTTCTGTTCCTCATTTGGTACAAAGTGCTACATTTCCTTAGTTCACAGAATGGTCATGGAAAAATCCAACTTAACTTCACTTGATGGTACAATGGAAGTTAGTGCTTCATTTTCACCATTATTTAACAAAAGTTATTTCACATTCACAGTAGATTACAATGAAAAAAGTTATTCTCTTTCCCACAGAAGACTAAAACATAAGATTTAGCTCCACTTCAAAAGCCATTTCTTGAAATGGCATGTCGGCCATAAAGTGGCAGGCAGGCTTCTTAAAGAAAAGAAGGACCAAAAGCAATAATAAATACTTAGTGAGAGTGAATAAAATATAACAGGTAGAAATACATTTTGTGAGATGAGAATATTTCCTTGTAAATACTAGAACCGTCAGTCCCTCTGAAGACAAGAAGAGGCAACAACTTCATTGAAATAGGAATTTGGATCCTGAAGTTCATGAACTGTATGATGGAGTGAAAGTGTCAACCCAAGCAATGTAATTACCCAGGTTTACCACTGCCTCAACCTGCTATCAATCCCTTCTCATACCCTAGCGATACTTTCTTCTACATTCAGTCTGTTTTCAAATTCCAGTATGGGACCTCAGCAGTTTTATTCATCAGTGCATGACTCCTGCCAGCCAAATTCACCCAGCAGAATCCCAGACTCAGCCTTTTGATGTTGGTTTTTTTTTAAGTAAGACACTCCAGAGCCTCATCCGTTTCTGTGGTGACCCAAATGCTGTCAAACATGGCCAAAATGTTAGGCATGATATATACATGACAGCGTGTGTAAATAAATGGTTGTTGTGTACCTGGCTACGGTGCTAAGACATGGGAAATGAAAATGGGACCTACAAACGTTAAGAACTTGCAGGATCAAGCCACGTTTTGTGCATTGTACGAACAACACTTATTTAAATGGACTGTGTCATTTCAGCCCTATGGATATGTTCTACACGAGCAGCACTGTAATCTCTGCAACTCAATCAAGTAAACTACCCATGATAGCATTTTAATGGAAAGATAAGCTCAGTCTCTATAAATGTAATTTATCTCTGTGTCATATGTGTCATCTCGCTCCCTTTATTCCAGTGCTCTGTAAGTTCTGAAATCTCACCTCTTCTGTACTATCTCATGATAAACCAAGTGACTGGTCATACAGAATTATTTAGATCCACTATAATTTAAACAATTAAAACCCCCTTTATGTGAATTTTAGGCCTGAGGTTATGCACTGAACGTTTTTAACAACCCAGAGAGTACCATGTGAAAAAGTCCCCTGTAGAACTGGAATTCCAATCATCATGAAACAATTTTTTTTCCCTTACTCTTAAAATGGGTAAGTATACATCAGGATGTACTTAAAGGAATGCTTTGTAAATCAACACACCCTGAAGCCATTTAGAAAGTTTTAAACAATTTTGCCCTAAATGCAATAAACACTTCCATATAAAATACTACTCTATGTGGATTGGGTTTAACAGTTGACATCCAAACCTTATTTTCTGTAAATGTTAGTCCATATAAATTCCACTAAAATCTGACTGCAATTAACTCTTCAATCAGACTTTAAAACTACAAATGACCCCTCCCCAGAACAAAGTTCTGTGTGTCAAAAATGGACGGTTATAGTCAATATCACATAGACCATTTAATAGGAGACAGAGTGTGTCGTTGTTCAGCCATACGAGAAGTGGTCTGTGTAAAAGTCAGCTAAGGGAGGGCCATCACCTTCTCTTTTTTTTGCCTGCAACATCGTTGTGCGCAATTGTCGCAGTTTGCCAAGTCACTCCCTTGACTGATAGAATAAAATATAGCCGGACTCCGAATTTTTTGATATATCAGAGGTCAGACCATAGAATTCTTCAATAGCTTGAGCATCTATTTTCTGCAAAATAAATAAACAAAAATGTGCTGTTAGGTAAAAGAAACACCAAACATGGATTAAGTGTTTGTATCAACAAAAAGGAAAATGTCAGTTATTTGTTTCAGGGTAATAATCAGCAAATCTTGTTTGCAATCTAAGCAGTGAAAGGATAATGCCTGGGGGCTAAGCCCTGCTGATCTCACTCACGGACATCAATAGGGATGTTTGTCTCAGTGTACTTAACTGAATAAGGTGTTTTCCAGTGACAGGGCGAGTCCTTGGAATGCAGTAGTGAACATGGTTAAAACACACAAAGGTGTCCATGTAACCCCATCATTCTGAAATTTCCAGAAACCCTTTTCAAGACACCTCCCATCCAATATTCCAGTGCTTATTCTCCTCCATTGGATTTACTCCTGGGAAATCTGACCCAAGACCTCAGTTTTGCCAAAGTGCCACTATGACAAAAAGGCTTTGCTTAGGAACTAATTGCAGAATGCTTAGGCAGAATCTCTAATGGCTGTGGGCCAGATCCTACTCTAATTTACATTCAGACAAACCCAAATTGACTACAGAATCCAAACTTTCTTGTAACTTCCCTGTTCAAAAATTAAAATTCTACAACGTTGCTAGCTTTCCCCAGTCCAATTCTGCCAAGTGATATTGCCAAGGATTGCAACGTATTTTAGGGTTTAATGAATTAAATTGATTTTATTAGGCACAGAAAACATCCCAAATTAAACCCATGAAGCCTGATATTAAAAATGTTTGATGTTGCTCTGAAACCCTCCCCCCCTCTGACATTGACAGAGTAAGAACTCCAGGATTAATAATTTTGTTTGCAAAAGAGTTGAGCTAAATGTCACACTGCAGCCAAACTGTGGCTTTGCGGTCTAGTAATCTATACCCACATCTGGAACAGAATTTTAACCCCAAGTAGAGATGGGAACATTAACCCAAGAAGTTGTGCTCATGACCTTCAGCATACTGACCTCTACAATGTCATCATCAAACAAGAGCCAAAATCCATGACTTTTCACAATAGTAATATAATGCCCCCGATTCGGTCCACTAGAAAGCAAAACAAAATCACAAACTCCAAAGCATTAGAAGATACCATTGAGTCGACTTTGATAATTCACATTTCTATATGCAAGCAGATTGAATTATATATAAATGTTATGAAGAACTTGGTAAACCCACCCCTGATGGTACAGTAGACATTTATTCCTTTCACCTTCTTACTGACTTGTTGCAAAGATTTCATCAACCACAAGGTAAATGTGTTGGTTGCATCTGTGTCACAACCATTTGCAAATTACCCTATAGAACAATTAACAATTTGCTCATGGCAGGCATCAATTTTTATTTTTTTTCCAAATATTTAAAAACCATTATGAACTAAATTGAAGGGGATGAATTGGTTGGTATCGACCGTGAATATTTGGTGATGTACAGTCTTTGAGAAGAGGCAGAACAAGTCATATTCCTAGAGAACCAAGGATTTTTCTGTTTGTTTCATATTCAACAATACCCTGACATATCTTCATATTCAACAATACGTGGGAAGCTTTATTAAAGCTATCACTTTCACTGCCTTGACAGGAGACCAAGGTGACTGTTGCAAGGCCTACATGCTAGCAGCATCTGGCCCTCACAGTGTCCTGGCTTCCAAGCTCTCTGAGGGGGCTGATGAGGAATGGGACAGCTTTAAGCCAATTTTGTGACTTTTGGTTAGGCCTGAGGTGTTATTTTTTTAAATGAGCACAGCATTACTATGAGGGAGGTTGGCTAAGAGGTTCAGGTCAAGACACAGGCGAGTTGGTGCAACTACAGAGTTTATGTCCTCCCTCCTGTTCTCCCCGCGTTTTGTCAAGGGTGCCTCTGCCCTTGGCAAATGTCTGGCAACAGCCTGAGATATACATGAAAGTATCTTACCTTCCACAGTGAACAACAACAGCTACCAAGTCGTACATCCGATCTAAGTTGACAGCATCGCCGGACGTGTTGAAGAGACGTAACTCCAGAGGAAACACCACACGGTAAGACAGCTTCGTGTACCTGTGCAATTGCTCCATGTACTTGAATCTCTTGAGGTGTAAGGCAAGAATCATTGGCAGTTTTTTTACTCTCATCCTGTGAAGTCATGAGAGCGCACATGATAAAGGCCTGACCAGTTCAAAGCCTGGTCTTTGAACTTATGAAGTCTTTCCTTATGGGGTCAATGTTTGCATTATAAAAGTACTTTGTAAGCAGCAGTAAACAATTAGCAGTAGCTTCTAAACTAAGACACATGTAATGGCTTTGAATTTGTTGGTAGGTTCTCTGCCCCACACAGAGAATGCAGTTGGGGTATAAGCCTTGTAGGTATATATATGTCAAGGGGGAGGTTTGTCAAAGCCCAGGAGGGACATGGAAAAATAACCTGCTCTCGCTTACCTTTTCTGTGCCTCTTGTTTACTGCAGCAAGTTTCACAGTAGTATTTCTGTTCACTACATAATGTCTCTGTGTTACTGAAGTCTCTGTAAATAAATGCAAATGTCAGTTCTTAAAGGATCTTAACAGTTTTGACCCATTTCAGCTGAACTGGAACCTTAAAAAGACACACACAATGAAATTCTGTCTCGACTGAGTCTTGTTTTCTAAAACACCTAAAGCAACAGTTTGGGGTTTGCAAAGGGACTTAACTGTACCTGGCTGCCATGACAGCCCTGCATTAGGAGGTGAGGACCTTCATATGATAGAGGTGGAGGTTCAGGTGTCTCAAAATGGCACTTATATCCTGGTCTCTTACATGTCAAGGGTGTTCCTAGACTTGTGTGTAGTCTCTCAATCCATCCAGTCCCTTTTTAAATTACTTGCAGAAAGAAACAACTTCAAGTTCACTTCTGCCATGCCCAAATAGCTCACATTTGTGCTGCTCTTCTGTAAGACAGGTTTGAATCCTCTTACACAGAAGACATAAATTGAACTCAGTTTTCTGCATCCTCTAACCTCTTGAACTATCATCTGGCAGTTATTTGATTATACCTTCTTGCTGTCTGAAACAGGGAAGTGTCAGCTAGTATAGAAGATTTTGTAAATCTTCTCAAGTAAATTCAGTTGAAATTGTTTCTGGACTGAGCTTTTGAAGTGAGAGGCAGAGGAAGGTTGATTTGATAGTGTCAGGTCACAGAAAATACTTGTCAGAAGTCACAGTGCTGATGTGCTTTGGAACAGAACTGTAGGTACCTAAAAAAAACTTAACTGTAAAAAAAATGACAGTAATTTTTTTGTCACCTCTAGTGTTATATTGCAGCTGAGCAGGTGTTTTGAGAACTGTAAATGCAGACATAAGCTCCTGTCTTCCCGTTTAAGCACATCATAGGTTTTCTTGTGACTTTGGGTCTTAAATAGATCTATCTGAAGTAAGAACAGTCCTGTTGATTGCATCTACGTTGTACTTAATAGACCTTTGAACTCCAGACCAACTCAGACCCATTCAACTTCATTCTACTGTTGGAGTTCTTACACACAGGCTGAAGCTGCTCTGTCTGCAAGTTCAGCCTACCCTCACAGTAAGCAGCACCAGAATCATCTTACAAAGGCAAAGGGAGGATTCTGGACAATTATTTCTTCCTGGCATCATGAGCACAGGGGTAGATGGGAGAGCTGAAGATGATAGAGATTGCCAGGGCAATTGCCAGTATTAGAATTTATTTACCTTACTTCATAAAAGGGGAGGGTTTTCCATTTTCAAGTTTTAAGTTCTTTAAGGTTGACATGGAGGTACTTCATGTGACTGAATAATATTTATACTAACAGAGAAAGCCTTTCAGGGAATCATAAGAGAAGAGTTGAAACATGAGAGAAGGTTAGACAGGTCATATGTGCGGGGAACACAATGCTGCAAGATTCAGGAGAATGTTATTGTCTAAGTTTTAGGTTTTCTGTTAAGGAAAGAGGCTGATGTTTATTTTCATAGTCTAAAGTCTCAACTTATAACAAACCACAAACAAACTTATGGAATTTATTAGTTTCCTTCCCACCTCAAAGTGAAGCAACAGAAATAATATTTTTTCTAACATAAAGAAATATTTACAGATGGTAGAAATTTGAAAGATACCAGGTTGTTATATGCCAAGCCTCCTATGAAAATGAATTACTCTCAAAGAGTTTCTGAATTCCTTCTAAAATGTATTAATTATTCTGAAACCAATAATATGTAACAATTTAAATGATAATTTGACTGCTTTGGGAATTACTTCTGTGAAAGCCAGAGAAATATGCAATCACTTGATAAGCTGAGGGACATTCCCTTACATGTCCTTTACTGTTTGTTCTTTTGTTCCTTTGTCTTCTACTTCCACCTGACAGGCTGTTACCCTGTTCTACCAGAGCAAGTGAGGCACAGTCATGGCATTGAAAAGCACTACTAATTTACTTATTCAGCACATATTAATTCCTTGTTCTGTACCAGAAACAGAATTGGTGGCATGTTTATATGCAATAACTCTTCCCTTGGGCAAAGTATGTGGGTGAGAATGAGATGCTTTTGCTACCCTTTACACCTGCAGCTTTGGTAGCTGTTTCATCAATTGAGACTTTTCAGCATGGTTCGTCTAATAGATGTTGAACACTTAAAAGCAACATGTCATTGACTGCACTTCACGCAAACTCCCCATGTTCAAGAGCTATAGGCTTAAGGAATTTCTCTCTATACCTGCAGAGCTACTTTGCTATTCCATTAACAGGCCAATTTGCATTCTATTTATACAGTATTTTAACAGACAAAGGAATTTTTAAATACACCTGCTCAAGATACACTAATTTATCATTGACCTCCTGTCCATCTCTCTACAGCCACTGTGCTATAGCGTGAAAGACACTTTCTATTGTTTATATGCATAAACAATACAAAGATCCTGTTTTAAGAGATGAGATAATTCTGAGTGGAATGAAAAAACACAGGCAGAGCACTAGTTAAAAGTCAGGATCAAAATGGACTGGTAAACTTTGCAACTCCCAGTGGAAATAAAAATAATGGATATGTACTATATCTGTTATTAGACTTCTATTGCTTCAGGTCTAATCATCTACCCTGTAGAGTCAGACTATGCCAGAGGCTTGTATTCTTTGGACCTCTTATGTACACAAGGACCTTTTCAATCTGAAAAGCTATAGAACTAACTAAAAAGAACATTTGTCTGTAGTGGCAAAGATATTAATTCTACTTAAATGTTATCTTGCCCAGGTTTTCTTTACTCTAGTTTTTCAATGCAGCAGCACTTAAAGCTGTAAAGACGCAGCAAAACGGTTGTTAAAAAAATAAGTAAACAGCAAAGTTTCCAAAAAGAGTAATAACTTTGCCATTCCTATTAACAGAAACCACAAAAGCACTTATATTTTGTTTAATAATGCATAATACCACAGAGCAATGAGAGGAAATCCATATTCTAACTGGATATTTGTTTTCTAAACAGGAGTAGACATGCTGCTAGAATAAGACAATTGGAATAGATGATAGGTGATGGCTCTCTTCCCGTTTAATCTGTAAAAAGTAACCTCCACCCCCCATCCCAAGAAAACCTGGGATTTTTGCTTCCCTTTATTTCCAAACGGAATAATGGGTGAACTTCAAAATGCCTGTCTTTCCGCTGGAGTAAAGGCAGATATTATACTGGGATGTATAAACACACTGTTAGAGCATCCATTCTCCTCAGGGTCATGTAGATCTTGGCTGAAATATTGTACCTAATTTTAGGCAACTGCACTTTGAGAAAGATAGAGTTCAAGAGTCAGGTTCAATTGGAGAGAAGGAGGCAGAGTGATGAACATGAGCAGAGATCTAGAGAAGAAGCCTGTGAAGGAAAAGTTGAATGACCTTAGGCTGTT
>VZTM01038853.1:92958-114095 GCA_013400555.1 Jacana jacana | reverse complement strand
TTTTTTTTTGCTGGTAATATGTTGGTTTTTAGGCAGCGGTGGGAGAAGGGGAGCAAAGAGGACGGTGCTGCAGCCCTTCTCCTGGTCCTGGCCCTTCCTGGCCACATTGCTGCTTTGGGACCCGGGGATGCAGGGTGTGGGGGGGGCTGCAGCGATGGCTTCCATGCTGCAGGGGGTACCTGGGGACAGGGAAAGGTGTCCTCAGAGGACTCCAGCAATATGCTCCAGGAGGAGGGGAGAAGAAGCTCTTTCTTCTCAAAGCAACGCATTCCTAGCAAAGTCAGAGCCCTGCAAACGCTGGCGTTGAGGCAAAACCTATGAACTGTGCTGTACGGGTCAGGTTGGTGGGATGTTTTTATTGAAACATTAGAAATTAAGGTTATACTAGAATGTTTTATGGGTTAGGTTCTTTTACCATCTCATCTGTAAAGGCTGGGCCACACAAAGTACTGGGCAGGGCAGCCTCTGGGCTGTGCTCCTCCTGCCTCGGCCCCCTGATCAGACCTGAGCAGGGTCACCACTTAAATGGCAGTGGAACAGACATTTTTGCTTGATTAGAACTGGTTTTATGTTTTACACGAACACAAAACAGTGTGTGTGTGATTTGCTTTTTTTGGGGAGAAGCTGGGAAAATTCTGGCTTTCCCCCTGGTAGGAAGATTGTAGGGAATTACAGGGGTCTGGGGATAAATCAAAACCACATAAAAAGCTACATGCATACTTCGACATTAATATATAAATTTATATTGTGTTGTGTTGTGTTATGTTATGTTATGTTATATTAATGTACATTATGTATGGTCAAGACACATACGTATAGGTACATAAGCCAGTGGAAGTCATGGTGTTTCTGTGCCACACATAGTAGCAGGACTAAGTTATTCTCATCTTTGACAGGGATTTGTCAATTTTGCTTTTAAAAGATGCAGCACTGGTGATGCCAGGTTCCCCATCACTGTGTTCTCCCATCAGGAGTCACGTTTTACCTTGTTTATGCACCATTGGCACTCAGGACTGAAGGATCTGTCCGTGCAGGGTTTGTAGTCTAATAACAGGCTTTGTAGTTGAGGTGAAAGCATATTTTCTAGGGTTCAGGAGCAATTTTGGGGCAAATCCTACTGGGTCTATGGTTTCTCCAAAAGAGACAAGCTTGGTGATGGGGACAACTGGCTCAAAAAGATGCTCTCAGTGCAGCAGTCTGTAGGAGCTGGTGCCAATGCAGCGGCTCAAATAAATCAGTGCAATAATGAGGCTGGTGATAAATTTCACTTGCCGCCCCTGGGCTTTTCAGGGGTGATTATTTGCAGCACCATGCTGTATTCAAAAGGCAGAATTGGGCTTGTGAAGGGCTCTCTGCATGGGTGGTGAGCTTCTCTCTGTGGGTACCCTTATTTCAGTAATGGGACATGGGTCCTGGAGGCAGCATCAGCCACGTGTGGGATGGGGGTACCACCAGCAACAGCTCTAGGACAGCCTCAGCTGAGAGTTGGGTGCTGGAGGCACCCAGCACATTCCAGCAGGGTGCAGCAATGGCCAGGGACTGTGAATAATGACCCCAGAACCATTATATCTCATATGGGGGAGCTTGAATTGCTTTGGCAGTGGGAAGAAATGGCTGCAGAATAGGCTGCTGTTCCTGGTTCATGGGGTCCAAAAGTCCCAAGGTGTCTGAGAGTGGTGATAAGAGCAAGCAGTGTCCATCCATGCCACCGTGTCCACCCTGGGGATGGGACTGCTCTGGTCAGGGCATGCCCAAAAGTCATCTGACCACTTTGATGGTTGGTATCTGCACCTGGAGGGTGTTTATGTTCCAGCTTTGGCTGGAGGAGAGGAGCATCATCCTGTACATCCATGGAGAAGCCAGCAGGAAACCTGGCCTCAGCAGCTTCCTGGACAATGTGAGTGGGCTTCTGTGATGGGAGAGCTGCCTGCTCCCAGAGCCATGTCTCACTGGTGGGTTGGTTGTTGTTTTTCATGGGAACAAAATAACATGTATTTTCCCTTCGGTTTAGGGAAATGAGCCATTCTTGTTGCAGCCACCTGGGGAAAGCCTCCCTGAGCAGACACCATCCCTAGGAAGCTGCCCCACCACAGCTGAACTGGGGCTCCCCAGGGTACACTCTGCCTTTCATGGGGGCTTCCAGGGCTCTTCACCATCCCGATTCTGTGCAGAAACTGGGGCTATGAAGCACAGGGCTTTGCTGAGCATTCCTGGGAGGAATGTAAACCTAGGCAGATCATGAAGAAGCAGGAGCTAAAATTTGCCAAAATGTTTACCTTCATGACTCAGGGACCCATCAAACCCCATAAGGAGGCAAATCTCACAGGATAAAGTGTAGAGCACTGAAAGTCCCATGTCTGTCAGGGCTCTGCCTCTCTCCCTGCCTTTGCTCATCTCTACTCCCTGGTCCTGATTTACACCCCACAGAAGAAAGAGAAGCAAAGGTGAGTGTGGACCTTCACCTCCAACTGCTTGGGAAGGGGGAGATCTGTGGCAAAGGTGTCTGGGCAGAAACAGTTGTGGTCCTGCAGATGAAATGGAGATGGGAACTTAGCAGGGCCAGACCTGAAAAAATCCCAGTCCATCCCCAGTTCCTCTGCAGAACGTGCTGGTACAGCCATGTCAATGGGTAACTCATCCTTCTTCCACCTTCTGTCCCTGAGTTGATGGAGGGGAGCTGAAATGCACTGTTAGAAGACATATTCTCAACATAGAGAAGACATGGACCTGTTGGAATGGATCCAGCAGCGGGCCACAAAGGTGACCAGAGGGCTGGAGCACCTCTTCTGTGAAGAGAAGGCTCCGGGAGACCTTAGAGCAGACTTCCAGTATCTGAAGGGAACTACAGGAGACCACAGCTGGAGAGGGACTCTTTGTCAGGGAGTGGAGTGACAGGACAAGTGGTAATGGCTTTAAATTGGAAAAGGGAAGATTTAGATTAGATACCAGAAAGAAATTCTTTGCTGTGAGGGTGGTGAGAGCCTGGAACAGGTTGCCCAGAGATGTTGTGAATGCCCCTTCCCTGGAGCTTGGAGCAACCTGCTCTGGTGGGAGGTGTCCCTGCCCAGGGCAGGGGGTTTGGAACTTGATGATCTTTAAGGTCCCTTCCAACTCTAACCATTCTATGATTCTATATTTGTCTTGAACGAAACCTGATTGCTGGTGAAATGCAGCAGAAATTAATTTTCCCCCTACAAGACCCTTTTGCAGATTATGCCCCGGGCTCTTCCTGAAGCCTCTGCCCAAAAACATCGACAAGGTTGGACTGGCCTCTGGTCCTTGAGTAATGTGGGGGCAAACACAAACGTGAACAGGACCCACTCACATAAAGAGGGCTTATCAACCCATAAAGTGGGTGCAACAGCTCCCAGCTTTATAAACCAGCAGCATCCCGACCCACTCATGTGTATCCCCTTGGAAAGGCAGGGACTGTAGTCAGCAGACTCCAAAAATGCCTCAAACAGGTAGAAAAGAGAGGGGTGTAGGTCTCTCATCTCTTACAGGCTTTTTATTTTCACTGTATTTTGACATCTTTCTCTCCATTGATTGTCCTGGGCTGGTAAAGTCTTCTAAGATTGAGAGGGTAATCTATTATTTTATCATTAATTAGAGCCTTCAGTTTTTAGCATCCCTTTGGAGAGATTGGCTGCTCTGAACTGCAGGGCCCAGGGGATGCACAGAGCCACAGGCTGCCCTTCAGTGCTCTGTGTTGAAGGACCTCTTAAAAACTGAGCCCAGAAAAAGTGCTCAGGCCCCAGCTGCTGATTTTTGTTTGTTAGAAACATCTCACATTAAAAGAAGTGAAAGCCTGGAAAGCAATATTGGAAAAAGAAGCTCTTCCTCCAGGGTTGTGGGCAGGAGCAGAGAAGCAGGGCTACAGCCCCAGGGAGCCCCCAGTGAGTCTGGACAAGCCCCTCAGCATCCCCCCCAGAGATGGGAACCAAAGCACCCCTACAGCGTGTGCTGTTACGGAGAGGCGTGGGATTAGGGAAATGTATAATGTGCCATTATGTGCAATTTCCTCTTTAAGTTTCCTTTCTTAATAATTATTCCTATTATGTAGGTGGACAGTCTCTTAATATAGATAAAGACCTTTGCAGCTGCTCCGTCGTCGGCCCCGTGTTTAATATGCACTTTATAATTAGCCTGGAAGGGAAGACCCATGGTTGCAGTCAGCCCCTGTTCTCTCAGATCATTTTTAATCTCGGCCAGGCTCAGCTGGGAAGGGCTGATAAGCACTTCTGTACATGACAAACAGGGCTTTAATCTCCTCTTTCCATTTCTAGTGCGCTCATTACACAAATTTGTCTCCGAACGACCCCGGCGCATTAAAAATTACCCGTCCTGGATGTTGTACCCTTGTTCTTTTAAACTTCCTTAAAACCCTGGGTTTGACCCTGGGGTTCGTAGAACGGGAGGAGGTTTTCCCAGGGGGGCTGCACAGCAAAGGGGGCCAATTCCCTCCTACAACCTGGTAAACCCTTTGCTTTTCTATTAATTAGGTGTTTTTAATTTTTTTAACTGATTACATATATATTTTTAGTTGATAGGATGTATATTTTTTATTGATTACATATATACTATATTCTGTTTTATTGATTTTATTTTCTGGCCACCAAGCCTTGAGAAAAAGCCTTTAATGGGTGAGGACCATCATGGTCCCTGTTGGATTTGGGAGGGATGCTGCAGGCAGGGTTTCCTGCTGGATAGGGTTGGTGGCAGGAATAAGGGAGTCTGGTGGCTGGAGCTAGAAGATGGGCATGCTCTGCTTACTAGTGACACCAATCAGTTGGGACCCTGGGTCAATTCTCTAATGATTTTGGCCAAGCCAGACTGGGTTTTGCTGTAGAAGAGGTATCTGTAGCCCAAACTGGTATTGGAAGCACAGTGCCAGGTCTTTCACTCATCACCTGGAGGAGTTCCAGTGAGAGAACCACCTTTCATCCCTCCCGTGTCTCTATAATCACATTAACAAACCACTTTTGTGTTTATGTGGGTAAGATAAAGCTGCTTTTGACCAACAAATTCAATATATAGCATTTTTTTTTTGGTTCAGAAAAATGCATTTTCGGTATGTCTGCACCTTTTTATCCCATGGATAGAGAAGCAGATGGTTTTCAGGTCCTCTTTGGGGGCAAAAAGGGCTGACAGAACCCCCCCCAAAAGATTTACAATTGCAATGGAGGTCAAATGGCCCTGCATGGGGGTCAAGCAAAAAGGCCACCACGAGAAGATGACATGGTGGGACCTCCCGTGGTGCCAGTGGCATCATGCCCAGCCGTGGTGACGCCGACCGCACCACCCCAGACGTCTCACCCGGCTGCGGCTGGGACAAAAAGGCAATAAAAGACATAACAGTTAATCAGCCCTTAATTAATTATAATAGGATAAGGAGTCTGAAAGGATATGGAAACAGATCTGAACTTTCTAACAGCGTTAGAAAAATTGCTGTTTGCTCCTGGTGAGCTTGAAACGTGAGTGTGAGTAAAATGTGTCATAAGTCTAAGCCAAAATTTTACTAGATATACCTTTTTTTCTCCCTTTAATAAGCCATCTGAGCTATACCACAATGAACAAGGCCTGGAGAATAAGGCTTATGAGGATAAATTGANGGACTGGATGATCCCAAGGGTCTCTTCCAGCCTAAATGATTCTATTATTCCATGCTTGGCGGGAGCCAGCGTGTTTCATGCAAAGGAGCTGAATTTCTGTTTGGGCAGACAGATGCTCCGAGGTATCTCGACATGCCACAAGACTGCCTTCCCGCTCTCCTTTTACCCAAAACAAGCCCGGATGCTTTTATCTGTGAGTCAGTGGTGACTCAGGCACTGGGAGGCTGGATTTTTCACAGCTCTCTTACAAGGGAGATAAAGAAAAGAAGTTTGAATGCTCCATAGGAGTTGTCAAATACCTGTGAATCCTAACTAGGGCAATAACAAACTTATTTATGCGAGCTGCATCCTGTATTCTGTGCTCACATCACCCTGTGTGAAGATCTTGGGGTGCCAGCTCAAGGTGTGAGCAGGATGAGCTGAATTACTGTGACGCTGGGGTGCGTTTCGTGAAGCCCTCGTGTTGCTTGTCAATGAGATTTTAATAACGAGCCAAGTTGGAGTAAAACTAAACCTTTGGGTAGGTTCTTCCACCCCAAATAACCTGACAGTGGCCCAACAGCTTCTGCTAAACTTTCCCAGGATAATTCACCTCTATCTTTGGACAACTGTAACCTCCAGAAAAATGGCTGTGGAAAATGAATTCACAACTCATAGTGGTCACTGAGAACAAAGTTTAACCATGTGCTCTGATCAAATTGCATGTACTTTGCTGGCAAATAGTGTTTAAAAGACACTGCAAGTCAGATTTAGCAACAGCTAAGCTGGAGAGGTTGGGGTTGTTGCTCCAAACCTACAGCCAAGCCCCACGGAGCCCTTTTGGGAACACCAGGTAGGAAACCATCACCGGGCATAAATTCAGTTTTCCTCTGCAGACATTTCTGGCTGCCAAGGGCCGTGGAGAATTGCAGGGGCCTCGTGCAGTGTTATGGGGGCACATTATCCCTGTGGGAAGGCTGGAATTATTTTTGCCAGATTGTTTCAGCCTGTTCATTACCTTTAGTGAATTTGGAGGAATATTTATGATGCCGCTGAGCGGAACTGCGGTGGCTCTTGGTTTGTGCATCTAAGAATAGTACATAAAGTAACAAAAGCAATTGTGAGCTCACACTGCTTTTGTTAACTGGGGTTGTATTATTTCTGCAAAATGTTTTTATTCTATTTTTGCCTTCAAATGGAAGTGTTTGTTTTCTGTTTCGTGTTACTCTTCTGCATCCCTGTACTTCACGGCGATGTTTGAAATATGCATGCACAACTGCTGCTGTGATTTCCACCTTGAATGAGCTTTTTATTGGCCTTCTCCTCTCAAGTGTTGTTAAATCACCACAAATTGGAGTCTTCAAAGCACTTGGTCAGAAAACAGATTGAATCATTTATTCAAAAGGCTTCCTAAAGAGAAGGATTATTTCCAATTTTCAGCAGAGCCTCTGGTTTGCACATGACCCCGAGCTGAAGAAAACAGATCTCCAGAGATGTCTTGTTTTTAGACAGGGGTCTGGTAATCTGAAGAATGCAAAAATATTCTTCAGCTAGCAGAGCAGGAGGGATTGATATGTAGATGTTGATGCTACCCAGGCCCTGAAAGCTCGAATGGAGAGCTTTATTGTTGTCCTCCTTTCCATTGATGTGATTCCTACACCTCTCCTCAAGGACAAAAATCTTGAAATGCAAGCAAAGAGCTGCCGTCATCTTCTTGTTAAAAACCAATGGCATCTGAAAACACGCAAGAAAAGAGATTTTTTTTTTTAAAGGGTAATATTTAAAATTGGAACAGGTTCTCTACAAAGTGCTGTTAACCTCATGCTGCATCGTGCCACTCCAGGCAGCCCCTTAGCCTCTCCTGTTACCAGTTTTGCATGAAGAGATAAGTTTCTCTAAACAAATAGGGAATTAAACGAGTGTTGTAGCTGGTTGTGAGTTCAAGAAACTGTCTGAATGTACTCGCACAGAAGATGTTTGAAAGGAACATTTTCTTGGATTGTTTCCTTGAATCCCTCTGAATAGAAGTCTTTGTGCTGTGGAACAAGTCTTCATAAGATCACATTAATTTGGGGTTTTGGAAAACTCAGCTGACTGCAGCAAAGCAACAAGAGCCGCTCACCACGCAATGAAACGCCTGTGCCCCTTCCTAAACTCATGAACAATGACACATACGTCTCTATTTACTATTGACTGGGGAGTGTCACCCTTCTTCTTGACAAATTAAAGCCAACCAGAGGTGGATGCCTTCCCGAAGGCTTTATCTCCGCTGAGAGGTGAACGGGTCAAAATCTGTGTGTGGAGGGTTCTTCCAAAACATATGGTTTTCTGAAAAGCAAAGATTTCTCCTGGGAAAATATTGGTTCCAACCTAATACTTATGTGTTTTATTCCTGCAGGAGATGTCAACACAGCCATTTTTCCTTAGCTTTTATCGGAAATGTCACGCTGTTGCAGTTGTTCAAAACTGGAGTCTGAGGGTGTGTAAGAGCTGTCATTTGCAGACAACGAGGAGAAGAACCAGCAAAACGAGGAGGGTACTGCATGCACCCACTGTCCTAATCCTTCCAAAAAACACCTGACAGCTGGATGTGGACAGCTGGTGGGAACTAGCCTGAGGGTTGCAGGTAGATACTTGGTGGGATTGCTGTAGATCAGCGCCCTGACTAGCAGTGTTTCCTCATGGAGAGAGGGCTTTTGGAGAGTCATCTGGAGGTTCTGGAGCAGGTCCAGAGAAGCTGAATGGAGCTGGTGAGGGGTCTGGAGCACAGGTCTTGTGAGGAGCAGCTGAGGGAGCTGGGGGTGTTCAGCCTGGAGAAGAGGAGGCTGAGGGGAGACTTTCTTGCTCTCTATAACTACCTGAAAAGAGGATGTAGTGAGGTGGAGGTTGGTCTCTTCTCCAAAGGAATAGGTGAGAAGACAAGAGAAAACACCTTCAGGTTGCAACAGGTGAGGTTTAAGATGGATATTGGGATAAGTTTCTTCACTGACAGGGTTGTCAAGCCTTAGAAGAGGATGCCCAGGGAGGTGGGGCAGTCACCATCCCTGGAGGTATTTAAAAGCTGGGCAGACATGGTGCTGAGGGACATGGGTTAGGGGTGGGGTTGTCAGTGTTGGGTTGATGGTTGGACTCGATGATTTAAAGATCTCTTCCAACCAAAATGATTCTGTGACTCTATGATTCCACCTCCTGTCCTCCAAGGCAGGAGATGATGCAGTCCCTCTTGTGCTCAGTTCCCCTTCACATCCCCATGTCAATGCTCCATCCTGCTGTGGGAAAGTCTAATTTAGAAGCCTCCTTTGCCGTTTGAAATGATTTGATTCATCTGCTTTAATATTCTGGATCTCCTGGCCATGGGGGCTACGGGAGCCTGAGCATCATTCACAGCCTTCTGAGACTCTCCAGCTAAAGAGCACCAACGTTATTTGCTGCTGAGGACAGTTAACGTTGAACTCCACCATCTGACATTACACAAGAACACATCAGAGTCCTTTTATTAAATTTCTGTGTTATTTCTTTCCATTAAGTCTTAAAGGCCAAGTTTAAAAATATCTTATGCAGAAGTATCTTATACAGGCCTCCTTGTTCTGCAAGAACCAGGAACATATAAATGCAGATTAGTTCTCCCTCTGGCAGAAGTTGGTAAAATAAGTAAAAAAAATATAAATACTGAAAGTGTTGGTGTAGCATGTCTGTCCACTGTATGTACTTATGCTTTTGGGGGAAAAAAAAGTAATTAGGGGGCTATTTAGTGCAGTTGGATGTAAACCCCGTTAGAGTAATAATAGCAAAATGGGAATTGGTTTGCTGGAAAGCTGGGAAATTGTGGCATGGCTTGGGATGGCTTTTGGTGGCACACTGAGATATTATTATTACTGTCATGTTCTGCACTGTTCTCCTGGAGCTGTTTTCTGTTTAAAAAATAGGAGTTTTCTCCAGTCTGTGATTTAACAAGTGCTGGTTTTTCTCTGGAAGAGCAAACAGTGGTGCTGGTGTTTTGGTTCTTCCCAATACAGAGATCATGGGTCAGAATTAAACCTTGTTGGAAGTGGCAGGGAAGTGGCTTCCCCACCACCAGACCCGTGCTGTCTTTAGCTCCTACCCGTCTCCGACATATTTAGGGCTGATGAGCTGTGCACGCTTAGTGCTCAGATTAAACATGCCTCTGTGTACACCTCAAATGGGGCAAATAATTGTTTGCATCTCTCAGAAAATTAATTTCAAGACCAGGTAGGGCAGGTGAAAATTATTTGGCTATTTCCCCACTTTGTATTAAAGGCAGACGAACGACAGCGCTGGAGTTCTGAGTGAGTTTGCTGTAACTGGGGCTGTTGCAAAGGCCTTTTCTTGCTCATAGAATCATAGAATCATAGAATCATTTAGGTTGGAAGAGACCCCTGGGATCATCAAGTCCAACCATCAGCCCTACTCTACAAGTTCTCCCCTACACCAGATCCCTCAACACCACATCCAACCTACTCTGAAACACAGTCAGGGATGGGGACTCCACCCCCTCCCTGGGCAGCTGATTCCACTGACTGACCACTCTCTCTGGGAAAAACTTTTTCCTCATGGCCAGCCTAACCCTACCCTGCTGCAGCTTGCAGCCATTCCCTCTCCTTCTATCGCTCATTGCCCGTGAGAAGAGACCAGCACCAACCTCTCTCCAATGCCCTTTCAAGCAGTTGTAGAGAGGGATGAGGTCTCCCCTCAGCCTCCTCTTCCTCAAACTAAACAATCCCAACTCCCTCAATCGATCCTCATAAGCCTTATTCTCCAGGCCTCTCACCAGCTTTGTTGCCCTCCTCTGTACTCGCTCCAGCACNTAATAGTGTTTTCTATGTCCCTATCGACATCATCAATAACGATATTAAACAGGAATGGCCCCAATACTGAGCCCTGAGGAACACCACTTGTCACCAGCAATCGATGTAATGAGCCGCACGGGGCTGCCAGAATGTCATCCCCGCTCTGCATCTACTTATCCTCTCTCACCCAACACACTCCGGGCTGAATTCATTACAACAGTGCATTTGGATTTAATATCCACTGGTTTCTGGATTGAAAGACGTTTTCTCCTCTTTTTCAAGCCCGTGAAGCTTCCCTCTTCGTTGTCCTTGCAGCAGAGACACCCAAGAGATGTTGTTCCCCTTTAAGGAGCGCCACTGGGTTTTCTCACTGCCCTCCATGCCCATCACCTGAAGGACCCAGAAGAGGAGAAGATAATCAAGTTAGTTTTATGGGGAAAAAATGGTGGGATGAAAGGGTTCTTCAAGGGACAGAAAAGTGGAGGCAGAGGGAGAGGCTGGCAGGAGTCCACTCCATCCCAGGTGATGTTCACAGTGATGGTTACACATGCAGCCAGCCTGACACCTTCACCCATACATCAAGCCCTCCAAGTGCTCCTTCCTCTCAGCCCAGCCCAAATTCCCTGGCACGACTATTTTAGGTGGAAAAGTGTTTCCCTGGGAGACACGTGCATTCTTGGTGTTTTGTGAAGCAAATGCAGCTTCAGGGTACATCTCTGAGCAACCCCACATCCTGCAGGGCTGGATCCAACCTCCAAGGCAGGACCAACCCTTCTCCAGGTTGAGCTTTGCACCAGCACACTCTGTGCTGCATCTCTTCCTAGAATCATAGAATCATTCAGGTTGGAAATGACCCTGGGGATCACTGAGTCCAACCATCAGCCCCACTCTACAAAGCTCTCCCCTCCACCAGATCCCCCAGCACCACATCTAAACAACTCTTAGAAAAAGAAACCTTCAGTCTAGTTCCTTTTTTTGATGCATTTTTCATTTTGCCCAATGTATTATTAACTCTGTGAGCTGCTCCGTGTCTTGCTCAAGGCCAAGTCTCCCTTTGCAGTGAACAGACCCTCAAAGGTGCTGGAGGTTCCCAGTTTGAGCATCACTCCCCGCTTCTGACTCAGTGGGGCAGATGTTCTTCACACAGTGCTGCCCAGATCCTGCACCGGCGCTGGGCAGAAGAGCTTTGAATGCTGTGGTTTTAAATGTGAATTATGGTGAGACAAAGCAGTTTGGTGAAGAAAAACTCTGCCTGAGGTTTCCCATAGCAGAATCGCTCTCTTTTAGCTAATGCTGAAATTGCCACGCATCTCCAGCCAGCAGCCTTCCTGTTACTGGATTAAGCAAATCCTTTGCTATGCAGCTGCCTGACGGAGGATCTCCTAATTTAAGGCTACTCCTGCATATTAATAGTTGTAAAATTGGCCATTACCAGAGGGAATTTGAGCTGGAACGGAGAGGAGACCAAGAAAGATGGTCTGATAATCTCCCTTAGGCAACTCTGTGTGGTTTTTGAACACCAAGCATGTGTTATAAGGAATACTCAAAGGAATCAAGATGTTAACAGCAGCACCCAGGTGGTGGGAGCACAAGGATATGTGTGGTAACACCATCATACACGTGTCCAGCAGAAGAGTGGAAAGAAAGCAAGTGGAAGAGCTGCCTAAGAAATGGGCTTTTCCTTTACTTAATCTCATTTACCAGTATTTTAATGTTTAGGGTTAGGAATTGTTCCCCAAGGGTTTGAATTACACCCAAGAAGACTCCCTGCAGGTTCAAGGCTGGGTTTGCTCCTGTGATCCCAGCAGGACACATCCCGGGATGTCCTCAGGCGCCGCTGCTGCAGATACAGCAAAGTGGAAATGGGATGATTCCGCTTGAATCAGGGCTGGTTTCTCTGTGTAAACAGTCAAAGTTCGTGAGGAGTCACACGTAGCTCCTCCCAGCCCATGCAGGAGCGGAGTTTTACCCTTTGCACATGGACAGCAAAGGCTGGGAAGCTGCAAATCTCTTGAGCCTTTTGCTCAAGGGAATGTCAGTGTTCACAGCAGGAGTGGTTTCTTCTCATAGCAATGATGAAATCTCGGATCGCGTTGGTCTTTTATGCAAGACTGTCACATGCTTCCCTGCAAGGACAGTGTTTAAAAAGAGGGGGAAAGGAGGGGTTTATCTCCAAGGAGTGAAACAAGACCTACTGGGTCACCCGGTAGCCCCTCACCCTGAGAAAGTGCAGGGTTTCTCCCCATAATATTTGCAACAACGTTTTGTCTCGTCTAGTTTTCAGTCTCCAGTGATGAGGATTTACTGGAGGTCTGGCATTGCTCACTTGCCTCTCTGGTTAATGTTGAAGCATCCCCTGCCAACAGGGCTTGAATCTCCACCTCTGCAAGGGATTATTCTATTCAGGCAGAAGTTAAATAAAGAAAGAAGACAAGTAATCTACACTGAAAGGAAAATAGCAGCTCACCCCTCTGTGCTTGCTTCAAGTGGGATTTAGAGGTGGTGAGAGTCACAGGGGGTTTGTGCCTCCCTGGTGTCCCACAGCCTGGGGGACTGCATTTGGTGTTGTACAGTCCCTGTGGATGGGGTTTGCACTGGGGACAGGGGAGAGGACGTCCCCAGGGCCAACCTTGGGACAAATAGGGTCAGCATCATTGGGTGATATCATCCAAGGAAAAGTGGAAACTCTGAAGGAAGATGATTCTGGATATCTACTTATATGACCCTGGACTGCATTCCCAGCAGCGTGGGCAGCAGGGCAAGAGGAGGGGATTCAGCTCCTCTGCTCTGTTCTGGGAGGTACCCCCTCGCGTGGAGCTGACTCCAGCTCTGGAGCCACCAACAGCAGAAGGACATAGACCTGTTGGAGTGGGATCAGAGGAGGTCATGGAGATGCTGGCAGGGCTGGAGCCCCTCTGCTGGGAGGACAGACTGAGAGAGTTGGGGGGTTCAGCCTGGGCTAGAGAAGGCTCCGTGGAGACTTTCCAGCCCCTTCCAGTCCCTCAAGGGGCTCCAGGAAAGCTGGGGAGGGACTCTGGGTCAGGGAGGGGGGTCATAGAACAAGGGGGAAGGGTTTGACAGTGAAAGAGGGGAGATGGAGCTGAGATGTGGGGAAGAACTTCTTTGCTGTGAGGGTGGTGAGAGGCTGGCCCGGGTTGCCCAGGGAAGCTGTGGCTGCCCCATCCCTGGAAGGGTTCAAGGCCAGGTTGGAGGGTGCTTGGAGCCACCTGGTGTGGTGGGAGATGTCCCTGCCCAGGGCAAGTGGTTGGAAAATCATGATCTTCAAGGCTTTTTCCAACCCACACCAAACTATGAGTTTATGATTCTTTTATTTCATTCAATCCTAGTTTTTTCTGCTTGGTTATTGTTGGATGTAGTGACGGATGCCTTTCGGAGAGCAGGAAACAGGTGCCTGGCACTGTCCTACACCCACTCTGCATGGCTGGCATTTCCTGGGCTGAAATCAGAGCACCTTCTGGAAAAAAACCACATAGTGCATCCCACCAAAGTGGTAAACTTCTGCACCATTCAAGGTGAACACAATCTGTTTGTTTGTTTGCTTCTAAAATTAAATTAAAATATCATAGGCAATTATTCCCATCTGTTTTCTTTGGAAGGGCTTTGCAAACATCTTGCCTGGTGGTTAAATGCCATTTAGGTCACTTGATTGAAGGCAAACCCCCTCGTCTTTGACTCTGCCCTTGCTAGAAGATTTCTGTTTCATTAGCACAGTATTAATGAGGCTGGATTTTAAAGCAGGTGTTGAGTGCAATCAGCGCAGCTTTATTAGGCTACAAATTGTCTGGAGCTGACACAGGTAGTCGGGGGGGTCTGTGCTCAGTTAACCTTTGCCTGTGTGCATGACTTGGCTGATTAAACAGCGAATGATAATGACCTTCAGCCCTGGGGGGGGGCCTTTAAAGGTGAGGTGGCATAGATTTCTCTTTGCTGAATGTAAACCCGCACAGGATCATCACCTTTTCAGTTCAGGAAGCCATACAATCGTTTTAAAATTATGCAATAACATGCTACAGCAAGGAGCTAATTTACTGCTGCCGAGCTGGTATTTTGGATGCAGCCTGAGAGAGGGATATGAACGTGATTGTCTTTAACAGAAGTATTAAGGATTGGAGGGTACCGGTGTTGAAACAATATCTGGCAATTCAAGTGTCATATATTTATATAAAAAGGAAAGTGAGAGATTTCATGGGTGCCAGAAGTCCAGCCACGCTCAAGTCCAGCAAAATATTGCCCTTGGCCACAGCAGAGCTGGGCTTGGGGGCTGGTGTTTTGGGAGGCAATGGGTGCTGAGGCTCCCAGACCCTGTGGTTTCCCACGTTCCCATCAAGGCTGAGGAAGCAGGAGATGCGTGAGGGAGTCATGGCCTTTCCATCCTGTTTTCTAAGCCAAAAAAAGAAATTGGGCAACACAAAGATGCTCAGCCCTGGGGCCTTCTGGCTGATGGTTGGACTTGATGATGCCAAGGGTCTTTTCCAACCTGAATGATTCTATGATTCTAATGCCTGTACAAGAAGGGTGGCTTGTGTAAGAAATGGAGAATTATGAGAGTTGACCAGTCAAGAAGTAATGCTTTGGCTAAAAATATGGCATTGATAATTCTCCCCTTAGGAAGATCTTGATGACTTGTTGTTAGATAACTTTGCATTGAAATAATAAAAAAGCTGCAAGAAAGTGTTAAATGGGTGAGTCCAGGATGACAATCTGGGCAGGAGATAAGATGTTGGAAATGAATCAAAGAATCATAGAATGGTTATAGTTGGAAGAGACCTTGAAGATCATCTCAAGCCACTCTTCCACCATGGGTAGGGACACCTTCCACTACACCAGGTTGCTGAAAGCCCCATCCAACCTGGCCTTGAAATGACTTGGGTTGCACCACAGCCGTGACTCGATTTGTCTATTCCACATGAAAACATGAGCATAAACCTTGAGAAATCCTGCTTTCCTCTTTGCAATTGTAAGACAAAAGTACTTTTAGGAAATGAACAATTAAGAGCACAGAGGTAGATGTTGATGATGTACAGGTGAAAACAGAGAGAAGGATTTTATGGTTTTATAAAAGTGGCCAGGTCTTGTAGAGGGACATTCAGACTTGCAGTAGCCCCAGAAGAAAATAAGTAGGTGTGGTTGGTACCAGTGATGGTTTCAGGTGAGACTGGTGCCAGTGGCATGGGTTCCTCAAGGATAACACCCTTCTCTTTGACCTCCTCTCCGTGGGGATGGCTCTGCTCCTCACCACCACCATGCCAGGTTCCATCCGTGTCTTGATGGGGATGCTGTGAGGTGGCTGGTTGGAGAAGGATTTAAGGAACCTCCCCAAAAAGAAGCCCTTCCAGTACCATTGTCCCTCTGCTTCCCAGAGTTTATATTTTATTACTTCCTTCCAGAGCCATGTATGTTGCTGTGAGCGTGCAATTTCTCGCCTATTGCCCCACCTGATGGGGCAGATTTGTTCCCAGGTGGCCAAAACCCCCCATGGGTATCCCCTGGCCCCTTCAGAGAGCAGCAACCCACCAATCCTGCTCCAGTGGGGCTGGGAGAAGCCGAGGTGACCCCAAAACCTGCCCCTCAGCTACAGGAATGCGGGACTTGTTCATTGCACTTCATAAAGCCCAACCCCGCCTTCCCCGGGTGCAGGGGTGGTGGGGGATGAATGTGGATGTGGGGGCTGTGCAGAACCCCACACCTCTGGGTCAGGGGTTCAGAGCTATACATGCTTCCCACATCCAAATACAACTTCATTTCCTATCTTTTGATGGTTTACAGCAGGTCCTGAGTTTGTTGCGTGGAAGGGGATGGGATGGCCAGAAGGCACTGGGTCCCCCTCTTTCTAACTGCTAGGCTACATCTAAAAAAGGAGTTAAAATATAATTAATAAATAAATTACATAAATATAATTAATCTCAGGCTTTCCCATATCGACCACTGATGCACTTGGTGGCACTGTGAGCACTGGAAACCTAGGGGGCTGGATGAGGACGAGGAGGGCTGGTCTACCATGGTCCCCACAGCCAGAGCATCCTCACCAATGGACCACCCTCATCCCAGGATCTGCCTCCCCAGAGGGGATACTCTCCTGAAGGATGGTGTGAAAACCAATTTTTCTCCAATTAAAGAAGGAAATAAATGTCCAGTTGCCCATTTCTGACCGGGATGGGACCAGTAAGGGGTGGCCTCCAGGGAGGCTCATGTTTTCCCCCCCTGTGTCAATGCTCTCCGGGAGTGCAGGCAGGGTGGGAATCTCCAAGAAAAGGTCTGTTTATATAAAAAAAGCCTTAAAAATCCTGGTGGTATTTCCTGAAACACTTGTGCACATAAACATTCGTGCTGGCTCTGTGCAGCGTGTGTCAGTGCAGATGTGGCAAGTGTTTGGGGGGGACCTGGGGGAGCCGAGCTGGCCCTGCCACCCCCCTCGTGCTGGATGTGCTGCCTCTCGTGTCACCCAGAAACCCATTTTGGGGTGCAGAAACCTCATTTTCATACTTGCTGGTGTGCTCTAGCTTCAGAGCACTCCCCCCCACACACTCCTTTTCTTGCCCCCAGGGCTGGTGCTGCTGGGCTGCAGGGAGCTGCAGATGATGCCCTCGAGCAGCTCCCACTCAGCCCATCGGGAGCATATTTTTAAAGCAGCTCCACAGACTGGGAAAACACCCAGATCTGCAGTGGGAGCCAGGAGGAACTGCTGGCAGCAATTCCCGAGAGCAAGTCTGGCATCTCCTCCTGCCCATGCAGGGGTACAAACCCCCGCAGGCAGTGCCCACCAAGCTCCTCTTTTCTCTCCAGCAGCGCCAGTGTGAAGTCACAAGATATTTTTGTAGAAAAGCGCCTTTTTCTTTTAAAAGAGCACTTTTTCAGCCCTCTTAGGCCAGCTGCTGCCCATTCATCAGTTGTTGCAACTCCCAGGCAATGAATGAAGGCGATGCACGGTCCCCAGCTGCGGTCCCTGCCGGTCTCATCCCAGGTGGCACAATGGGTGACAGCACAACGTTAATTTGCTGGAAAGCCACATCCCTGCACTGTTTGCTGAGGTCCCAGAAGGAGAGAAGATTCAAAGCCCTGGCAAAGAGACCTTTACATGTGGTTTTGTCATGGTTTTAACTGGGATGGGGTTGACTTTCTTGCCAGCAGCTGGTGTAGTGTTGGCAAGAAAGTCTTGGGTTTGAGATCGGAATAATGCTGGTTAAACACTGATGGTTTTAGTTGTTGCTGTGCTCTGAAGGCCTTTTCTGCTCATCACTCCACCCCACCAGTTGGGGTGGGACACAGCTGGGACAGCTGACCCTGACTGTCCAAAGGGATGTTCCATCCCATATGGCATTGTACCCAGCGTATACACCTGGGGGAAGAAGAAGGAAGGAGGGGATGTTCAGAGGGATGGTGTTTTGTCTTCCCAAGTCACCATTACACCTGATGGAGCTCAGCTTTCCTGGGGACAGCTGAGCACCCACCTACCCATGGGGAGCAGGGGATGGAGTCCTTCTTTTGCTTTGCTTGTGCCCATGGTTTGTGCTTTACTTATTAAACCCTCTTTATCTCAAGCCACAAGTTTTTCCTCACTTTTACTCTTCCAATTCTCTCCTCCACCCCAGCTGGGAGGAGCGAGAGAGCAGCTGTGTGGTCCTAGTCACCAGCTGGGGTTAAACCACGACAGTTCACCTCCAAATCCAGGCTCTTGGCTTGCTTTTAGGCTGAAGAGCCAGGCCAAGCTCCACTCCATGCTCACACCCCCTGCTTCGGCAAAGCCCAGTGCAAAGCTGGTTTCTAACAGCCAAAAGTGCCTCTCTCATTTAGTCCTGGCACATAAGATTATCTCAGAATAAAGGGCAATAATGAAAGAGGAGAAAACCCAAGTTTGCTCCTGGAATGGTGTGTGGAGAGGCCCTTGCTTATATTTATTGCTAGAACAACCAAGGGCAGGGAATTACATTATTTGCCCCACTGGAGGGTTGGAAGTGGAAAAGAGTAGAGGGGTCACCCCTGTAGGGAGGAGCAGACAGGACAGGGGACCCCAGACCTGACCAATTGGGGTATTCCATCCCATCCCCATCATGCTCAGTATAAAAGCTGAGGGATAAAAGGGTCAACTCTCTTCCTTCAATGGCTGATATTCGAGGAGGATCCTGTCTGTTTCTCTGCCTTTGATCCTGATCCCAGCATTCCTGACCCCAGAGAATCCAGCTCCTGTCGGTCACCGAGTCCAGTCTGGGACTTTTCCAGAGGCTGCTGGTGATGTGAATCTCATCCTTGGAGCTTCATACAGTTTGGTATAGATTGTATATATTTTATTATTTTCTTCTTACTTTAATTCTAGTATTAATACTTCATTAAAGTATTTTATTTCATTCTAAACTCGTAAATCTCCTTACCCCTACCTCTTTTGTTCTGGGAGAAAGAAGGGCCATCTGGCTGGCTGGCTTTGGTAAATTTGGCTGAAACCACTACAACAGCACTGGGCCATGCTCCTGGTTTATTGCCCCATCAGCACAAGGTGGTTGATTCATCCCAGCTTCCCACAGCAGCAAGGATGCTCCTGTGCACTGTGTGACCATAGTGCTGTGCAGGTGCAGACAGAGGAGAGTCCTCCAGCATCTGTAACAAGTGATTTAGACATAAATTAAGCCAGGAGGCTGAAAGCCACGGCTTTTCTCCTTACCACACTGTCTGCTCGCACCCCTGAAGGTTTGTGAATGACCACAGGAGGCTGGTGGAAGGAGAGAGCCAGCCTCTCAGCTGATTTATAGCAAGGTTGTGGCTGGCAAAGAAGTGTTTAAAGAAATGCATCTCGATGTAGGCTCTGGTTTTCCCAAAGGCAGGCAGTCACTGCTGCGAGGGTACGGCCACACACAGCGAACCCAGGGGGGCCGGGGTGGCAGAGGCAACCAGGCTGCCCCCAGAATGTTGGGGTTTTTATAAACTATGAGTAAACACAGAGATGAATATGATCTACCCTTCCTTTACAACTCTGCTCCTCCCTGTGAAATACAGCCCACTGTTAAATACAGCCCGGGATGGGTTTGCTGGGGTGCTCTATGAAGAGTCCTGCTCAGAGCGGCTCTTCCCTGCCTCTCTGCGGGAAAACAAGCAGAAAAATTGCCTGCAGATCTCATGGAAAAGGGAAAATCACACACTGCCAAATGAAGCAGCATAAGCACAAGCCAGTTCTTAGTTTCAGCTGCATTATTTGTTCACTATTTCATTTATTAGTTCATTGATTGATCCCGATGGTGTGTCACCCCTCACGCTCCCATACATATAGATAGATATTGCTGTTAAGAGGCTGCACTCCCCAGTTTAGCAAAGCTTCTCCTGGACTAATGTGGACATCCCCTCTTGTAGCAGTGAGAAACAACGGCTTTTCCCTGTTCTAACTCTAAAATAAGGATTAGTTCCCTTTGCAGCTTCTTTTTTTTACTCCCTCAGCAAGTTCATTGATGACACCAAACTGGGAGGGCTGGCTGACCCTCAGAAGACTGCGCTGCCATCCAGCATGACCTGGACAGGCTGGAGAGCTGGGCAGAGAAGAACCTCATGAGGTTCAACAAGGGCAAGTGTAGGGTCCTGCCCTTGGGGAGGAAGAATTCCAGGCACTGATATAGGTTAGGGATGGACCTGCTGGAAAGCTCTTCTGCGAAGAAGAATCTAGGGATCCTGGTAGATAGTCATCTATCCATGAGCCAGGAATGTGGCCAAAAAGACCAATGGAATTCTGGGCTGCACAGAGAAGAGTGTGGCCAGTAGGTGGAGGGAGGTCATTCTCCCCCTCTACTCTGCACTGGTGAGGCCACAACTGGAAAACCGCATCCAGTGCTGGGCTCCCCAGTTCAAGAGAGACAGGGAACAGACTCTTCTCAGTATTCCCAGTGACAGGATGAGGGGCAATGGGCACAAGCTGGGACACGGGCAGTTCCATTCCAAGAGGAGGAGAAACTTGTTTGGGGTGAGGGTGGCAGAGCCCTGGCAGAGGCTGCCCAGGGAGGGTGTGGAGTCTCCTTCTCTGGAGACCTTCCAGCCCCACCTGGATGCAGCCCTGAGTGCTGTGCTCTGGGTGATCCTGCTTTAGCAGGGGAGTGGGACTGGGGGATCTCCAGAGGTCCCTTCCAGCTCCCTGATTCTGTGATTCCAGAGCCAGATGCCTCACAGCCAGGTACCAGTCCTTCCCATGACATCTGTCCATTAAAATTTCTGTGGAGATTCAGGCCTGAAAACGTAGTTATGCTTCTCAGCTTTAATTTAAACCACTCGTTTAACCGCCGACTCAGCAGCATCCAAACAGTTTAAGTAACATGGTTAATGCATGAAGATACACGACTCAAAAATAAACTCCAAACCCTTAGGGACTCCCTCTGCGGCTTCATACGGCTGAGTCAGAAAAGCCCCAAAGCAAGAGCAGAGCAAAGGGAGGTTGGACGAGAGGCTGAGCTTGGCTTAGAGCTGCTTTTCCCAGGAATGACACTGGCTCTGTGCAGAGCCTGGGGGCCGTGAGGCTTTGACCACCACAAACCTGCTTTTGGCAGCGAAGGTCTGGAGATCCATTTTATCTTTTGCCAGGTCCTGCACTTGGGCCACACCAACCCCATGGATGGCTACAGGCTTGGGGCAGTGTGGCTGGAGCTGCCTGGCAGAAAAGGACCTGGGGGTGCTGGGTGACAAGGGGCTGGACATGAGCCAGCAGTGTGCCCAGGTGGCCAAGAAGGCCAAGGGCATCCTGGCTTGTATG
>VZTM01038853.1:64128-87749 GCA_013400555.1 Jacana jacana | reverse complement strand
TCTGGTATTAAATATGGTTGGGGGAATGGGGGGGGGGGTAGGTGGGAGGTGACTTTTAATATCCCCAAGTGCTGGAAATGTGAACATCTTGAAAATGCCTTGAAAAGACTGGAAAGGATCCAGCCACGGAGCACGAAATCTCACGCTCAAACCTCCAGCAAGGGTTTAGAGAAGCGGCGGCTCGGAGCTGTAGCCATGGAGAAGGGTTTGAAAAACCAAAATATATCGGAGGAGGAGGGGGGGGGGGGAAGGGAAGAANATATCGGAGGAGGAGGGGGGGGGGGAAAGGGAAGAAAAAAAGGAAAATAAATGATGGGAAAAGGGGATTAAAGGCAGCTCGGGTGGGAATAAGTGGGAGGCTCCCGTGGAAATCTGGTGGTGGCACAGAGGTGGGGACAAGTCATCGGCATGGAGGAGGAGGATGAAAACACTACACGTGAGTGGCCCAAATAGCAGAAATAGGGTAAAATTAATGGTGTAGGAATGAAATGTGATGTGTGTGGGGATGAGTGGCGGAGGCCTGCGGTGATGTATGTTGCAGCAGAGGGCAGCTGTGGGGCACAGAGGGCACGCTGCCTGAAATAAGGCAGGTATTTCCATAGCAAAGTGGAGCAGGCTCAGTCAAGAGGAGGAAAAATACCCGGAGTTTGCCACTGGTTGGAAATAGTGAATTGGGACCAGGGTTGAGGGGGTTGAGGATGGGACAGAAAAAGGTGTCCTGAAGGTGCTGGCCAAGCATCATCCCCAGGCTGGCACTGAGAAGATGCCCGTAGGCTCTTGANTGCAAGCTGCAGCAGGGTAGGGTTAGGCTGGACATGAGGCAAGAATTCTTCCCAGCAAGAGTGGTCAGAGCCTGGAATGGGCTGCCCAGGGAGGTGGTGGAGTCCCCATCCCTGACTGTGTTTCAGAGTAGATTGGATGTGGTGTTGAGGGATCTGGTGTAGGGGAGAACTTGTAGAGCAGGGCTGATGGTTGGACTCGATCCCAAGGATCTCTTCCAACCACACTGATTCTATGATCACTTGATGACCACTTCATCACAGGCCGTTCCCTGACCCTTCCCCACCCCGGGAAGGGGACAGGTTGGACTCAATGATCCCAAGGGTCTTTTCCAACCTGGATGATACCATGATTCTATTCCTGGAGGTGCCCGCTGCCGACAGCCTGAGAGGGAGAACTTTGGCACCGCGGGGAGTCGCTGGTATTTTCCCGAATATGCCATATGCAGAGAAATGGAAAAGGGGAGGGATAATGACCTTTAACACTAAGATTACACACACACACACAAAAAAAAAAGCAAAAAAGAAAAAAGAAAAGAAAAGAAATAAAAAAGAAACCAACCCAAGCCATTACCATGATCATTGTAGCATGAAACACAAAAACCTTCCTCCCGGAGCCGCCACAAAGCCGTGTGGAGCACACCAGAGTAATTAATAAAATGAAAGCCCCCTTTCCTTGCAGATGGAGATGGGGGGAATAAAGGAGCTACACTGCGCTGAGCTGTCATGCATCGCATGCTACATCTGTTATGGAAATCAGTGGTAGTGGGGCCTTTTGTTCGGGCTAAAGCCCTCCCAACAGGGATTTGGCTGAAGTAGATTTTCTTGTTATTAAACATGATTTCGAGCTAGTTGAGAGCAGATGCTCCTGCAGCATTTGGAACTAATAACCAGCCTTCAAGTGTGCAGCATCCCTCCTGAAAAAAGTCTGGGATCGCCTGCGCCAGCCATTCCAGCTCGCAGCTAAGGCGCTGCCCCGGGTCCCTGCTTTGCACATGAATGCTGCTGACACCAGATGAGCCTTCTGGCCTCCCCGCTGCCAGCACCCCCGCAGCCCCCTCCAGCCTTTTCAGAGCAAGATACACACACACACACACATCTCACAGCCCTCCTGCATCCCCCACCACCCCACCACCACCCCCCCCCGCAGCCACACAGAGCCCTCCTGGATTTTGGGAAAAGCACCGAGATCCATGTGCTCCCCCTGCCCCTGCGCCCTTCAGCATCCCCAAATCTTAAGGAAACCCCTCTGATGTCCCTCTCCAATCCACCCCACCACCACCCCACACCAGACACACAGAGCTATGTCCCGTATCAGGCGGGAAAGGAGCAGAGCAGCCTGGCACGGGGCCACCTGCTTTGGCCAGAGCCATCCCAGTGACTGGTGGGAGCGCAGAAGGAAGGGACAAAGGGAAAAAGCCCCTCCCCAGTACCCTGGGCTGTATCTCCAGAGGCATGGGCAGCAGGGACGGGGGTGGGGTGGGATTCTGCCCCTCTTCTCCGCTCTGGGGAGAACCTCCAGTTCTGGGGTCACCAACAGGAGAAGGACACCGACCTGTTGGAGCAGGGCCAGAGGGGGCCACAGAGATGCTGGGAGGGCTGAAGCCCCTCTGCTGGGAGGACAGGCTGAGAGAAGTGGGGGGGTTCAGCCTGGAGAAGAGAAGGCTCCAGGGAGACCTTCCAGCCCCTTCCAGTCCTTTCAGGGGCTCCAGGAAAGCTGGGGAGGGACTCTGGATGAGGGAGGGGAGCCATGGGACAAGGGGGAAGGGTTTGACACTGAAAGAGGGGAGATGGAGCTGAGATGTGGGGAACAAGTTCTTTGCGTGAGGGTGGTGAGAGCCTGGCCCAGGTTGCCCCGAGAAGCTGTGGCTGCTCCATCCCTGGAGGGGTTCAAGGGCAGGTTTGAGGGGGCTTGGAGAAATGTGGTCTGGTGAGAGGTGTCCCTGCCCAGGGCAGGGGGTGGCACTGGATTGATGGCCTTTAAGGTCCCTTCCAACCCAAACCATTATTTGATTCTAATTTGCAGTTATTCCAGTTAGGTTAAGGTTAATGGCTCTGCTCCGAGTTAGGAGTTAAGTGGAAGCTGCAGAACAACCTGCAACTGATTGTCCTTCCCTGCCCGTGGGAGGTCCATTTCTGGAGGTGGGGGAACAGGGGTGTGGTAGGGTGGTGTGGCAGAAAAGGCCCTGCAGCCCCCGTAAATGGCTTTTGTTCTCCTCTGCCCATGTGGGAAAGGGGGTGCAACTAGCACATCCCCAAAGATGGGGAGGCCAACCCCAGGGCCCTGGATCAGGTTGTAGAAGAGCCCCCCCTTGACACTAGGCAGAGCCTTTCCTCCCGTGCTCCTGGATTACCAGGGACCGTAAATTGACTCTCCACACACATATATTTAATAATATTAAATAATGCAAGCACTATTTTATGGCACTGTGTATAGAATCATAGAATCATTCAGGTTGGAAGAGGGATCAACCAGTCCAACCATCAGCCCTACTCTACAAGTTCTCCCCTACACCAGATCCCTCAACACCACATCCAATCTACTCTGAAAAACAGTCAGGAATGGGGACTCCACCATCTCCCTGGGCAGTCCATTCCAGGCTCTGACCACTCTTGCTGGGAAGANGGGTGGCCTCCCCAGTGCTGAGTACAGGGGGACAATCACCTCCCTACTTCTGCTGGTCACACTATTCTTTATGCAAGCCAGGATGCCCTTGGCCTTCTTGGCCACCTGGGCACACTGCTGGCTCATGTTCAGCCCCTTGTCACCCAGCACCCCCAGGTCCTTTTCTGCCAGGCAGCTCCAGCCACACTGCCCCAAGCCTGTAGCCATCCATGGGGTTGGTGTGGCCCAAGGGCAGGACCTGGCACTTGGCCTTGTTGAAGCCCGTGCCATTAACATTGGCACATGGATCCAATCTATCCAAGTCCCTCTGCAGAGCATCCCTGCTCTCATGCAGATCAACACTCCCACCTCACTCGGTGTCATCTGCAAACTTACTCTCTATATCCTTGTGGAGATCATCAATAAAGACATTAAACAGAAACGGCCCCAACACTGAGCCCTGAGGAACACCCCTTGTGACGGGAAATACGCACCGAAAAAACCCACCACACCATTCGAGGGGGGCACAGCAGATTATCAATAGCTTCCCTTCCAATATTTCACTTCTTTTCCTGCCAAAAGGAGTGAAGTGTCTACTTTCACCCCAAAGCGGCACCCAGGGTGGGCTGGAGGCCAGCAGCAGGTGTCCCCCACCCCGGGGTAGGGTGGTGGTGGTGGTGTCTTCCCACCCTCTGCCTGGGGTGGGGGGACTTCAGGGAGTGGGGACCTGAGGAATGTGGTTTAACCAGGTGAGGCCTGGGTGAGGACACAGAGGGTTCCCACGGTGGGTCCAGCCCCGTCATGGGGTTTGGAGGTGCTGGTAGTGTTGGTGGGGGGCTCTTGGCTCAGCCCCTCAACCCCTCCCTCAGCTCAGTACCAGAGCAAGGACATCCCCTTCCACAGTCTTAGATACGAGCAAGCTCTTACTGACCTCAGCAGCGAGTTGCAAAGGGAAAAAAAGATTCCTATTTAGGAGGACTTGGCTAATTTACGTGTCTCTAAGGGTGAAGAGCTGGAGTTGCCATGATCAGTCCTTCTGTGGAGGGTGGGAGGGTTCTTCTGCCAGGAGCTCAGCTCAACCCAAGGGTCGTTTTGGATGTTTAAGGGCCTCCTGAGAAGCTGAAAGGGCTGCAGGAAAAGGTGAAAGTTGCTTCTGCCTCCAAAATAAGACCAAAACCCAGCAACAGCCGCTGTTGCAGCCCTGGGGACGGCGGCTCTGCTGCAGCTCCAGCATCTCGGTGGCTTTTGCAGAAGAGCTGGTGCTTAGAACGAGATTTGAATGAGATGGAAAGTCCCTGGGGGAAGAAAACACCCAAAATAAAAAAAAAAAAAAAGAGAAGAGGGGGTGTTAATAAATCTTCTGCTCTAAGAAAGGAGTTTGGTGGGAAGAAGCTCGATGAGCTGAGAATTGCTAATTACTTGCTTTTCAGCAAATAATCCCTCCCTCAGGAGAGCCAGCGCGGCTACGTGAGGATTAGGCAAGGAAATGCCATATTGACAACATCAAGCTATTAATTAGCCAAGCTCACTCTCTACCAGAACCAGCCCAAGAGCTGAGGAACGAGCTGAGTCTCCTCCTCAGGCTCTGCACCCTTCCCGTCACCAGTCCCTGATGTGGGCAGATCCTGCTTGGGGGGAGCCAGGAACACCAGGCTGACCCATCCACCACAGAGCCAGCACCATCAAGTTCCACACCCTCAAAGTGAAGCATCTGCACCTACCAGAGCTTTACAGCACCACCAAAACAGGTGGAAATACCCAAAAATATCTAAAAATAGTGTGAATCAGGCATTTTAAATGTTTTAGAGAAGAACATGGGGTGGGTTTGCTTTTGGTGCCCACCTTCTCTCCACTGCGCTGGCATCCTGCTGGCCCTTGTCCCCTCGCTGGGCAGGGTCAGGTGCAGAGGAATCATAGAATGGTTCTGGTTGGAAGAATCCTTGAAGATCACCTTGTTCCAACCCCCCTCCCCTGGGCAGGGACACCTCCCACCAGACCAGGTGGCTCCAAGCCCCCTCCAACTTGGCCTTGAACCCCTCCAGGGATGGGGCAGCCACAGCTTCTCGGGGCAACCTGGGCCAGGCTCTCACAACCCTCACACCAAAGAAGTTCTTCCCCACATCTCAGCTCCATCTCCCCTCTTTTGGTTTAAAACCTTCCCCCCTCATCCCATCGCTATAAGAGCTTATGAAAAAATGGTCTGCAAGACCCAGGAGGTGGGGAATCACCCATTTTGGGGGTGACAGGGGCTTCCCACCCCACCCAGGTTGGGCACCAGATCTCCTTCTGCCCCACAAAGCAGCCTCACCACGTTTAGGAACCCCATTCTCCTGGGGGTAACCCCCCTCCCTGTAGGATTTTCTGCAAGGGCTGTTTCAATAAATCACCTCAATTACCCCAAGGAATTGCACAACCACGTGGTGCAATAAGAGAACCCAAAAAAACTAAAAATCACTAAAGTTAAGTGCTTTTTGGACACGGACCACAGAGCCACGGCGAGATGCCAGGTTTGTCTTCCTGGGACCAAAGGGTGCTGAAGAGAAAAACCTGAGCAGGTCACAGCTCATGACTTCTCAGCTCCATCTCCCACAGAATCACAGAATGCTCTGGGGTTGGAAGGGACCTCTGGAGATCATCTCCTCCAACCCCTGCCAGAGCAGGTCCACCCAGAGCAGGTCCCACAGGAACGTGTCCAGGTGGGGTTTGAATGTCTCCAGAGACAGAGACTCCACCACCTCTCTGGGCAGCCTCTGCCAGGGCTCTGCCACCCTCACAGCAAACAAGTTCCTCCTCATGTTGAGATGGAACTTCTCATGTTCCAGTTTGTGCTTGTTCCCTCTTGTCCTGTCCCTGGGCACCACTGGAAAAAGCCTGGCCCCTTCCTCCTGACACCCACCCTTGAAGGATTTCTAGGGGTTGATCAGATCCCCCCTCAGCCTTCTCTTCTCCAGACTAAACAGACCCAAGTCCCTCAGCCTTTCCCTCCTAAGGGAGATGCTCCAGGCCCCTCAGCATCTTTCTAGGTCACCAGGTCAGCACAGGATGGTCACAGCATGAGACAAACAACTGCTGCGACTTCTGTGTGACTTCAGATATCTTGAGTGNCACCAGACTCAAGGGGTGGCCTCACCAGTGCTGAGCACAGGGGGACAATCACCTCCCTATTTCTGCTGGTCACACCATTCTTTAAGCAAGCCAGGATGCCCTTGGCCTTCTTGGCCACCTGGGCACACTGCTGGCTCATGTTCAGCCCCTTGTCACCCAGCACCCCCAGGTCCTTTTCTGCCAGGCAGCTCCAGCCACACTGCCCCAAGCACACATGCTTCAGAAATCCCAAAATGAGAAACTTGTAAAGTCAAAGCAAAGGAACTTCCAAGTTTCAAGGGGAAAAACCTGGGCAGGGCAGCGAGGACAACCCTGGCTGCACTTAACATCCCATCCTCTACATCCAAATGGGATCCCAACACACCTAGGACAGCTGCTGTGGTGGGGCATCTCTTCCAAGAGGAGGCCACAGCAACCACAATGTCCCCAGCGGTGACAGCAAACCCTCCTTGGCTGACCTCTTGGTGGCCAGTGGAGTTCCTACAAGATATGAAACCTCTTTAAAAAGAGTCATTCAATGGTTCAGGGGTGAAGAAACCCAAACTCCACTTGTTTTCTTCCTCTGGTCTTCCCAGTCTCTGGTCAGTTTTGGGAAGCTCTTCAAGTAACCGCTGCTGCAAACTTCAATAAAATGCCCCAAAACCCTAAAAAAAGGGTAAGACTCCAACCACATCCCAGTCCCAGGCTATGCCTGGCCAGTAGCTCAGTGCAATGACATCTAAAACACAGAAAATATTCATCAACTAACACAAAAAGGCCGTTTTCACTACAAATCAGTTACTTTTTCTGAGTTTTTTGTTGGTTTTTTAATTCAAAGAAAAAAAAAAACCAAAAAATGGCATTTTTAATAAATACTGCAGAAACATTAACCAAACATACAAAGTGACTTCAACATTTAACCAAAAAAACAAATAAACCAAACCCCAAAGTAATGAATGTCCTGGTTTATAACAGTTATAACTTATCTTTTTTCCACAATATTTAAATACAGAAAGCACTTACCAGCTAGTTCGTAACACTGCCCTAAGCGCGCTGTTGCACCACTCAAAAAGCTTATTTCTGGTGGTAAAAATGTCTTTTTTTGGGGGGGAAATAATCAGAATGGGTGGATTTATGGATTGGAGGTGGTTTTTGGGGGTTTTTTTTCTCCCCTCCCCACTCCTTTTCTCAACGAAACCAAGTGCCAGGAACACACAGAAGGGAGTTTTGATTCCGGTCACCCTTTTTACCTTTGCAGAAAGCGAAGAGGAACCAAAGTTGGACACTTCCAAAACTGAAGTGTTACCCCTCGGGAACCAACCACTTTGCACTCCAGAAGCTGGTGGGAGCTTACAGTATCCCTCTTCCCAGAGAAGCTCCGCAGTTACAGCGGGGTCAGTAAACAAGTGGCAACTAATTTTAAAGGCCGATTTATTTCGTGTTAACAACAGTATCCAGTAAGCACACACACACACACACAGAAAAAAATAAAGGAATCTGACTCAACTGGTTCATGGTTGTTTGTCTGGATACGTATATATTAGTCTTAAAGACTTAAGGGCGGTATCCAGTTTCCACTGGGGACCCCTTAAGGCGTCACAGTTCTTCAGGCCTCACCGCGAGCAACCGAAGTCTGCAGGGAGGAAAAAAGTAACAGCTGCCCCTCCACACACACACCCCCCAAAAATTAAATATGAGCCTCTCACAACCCATCATCTGGCTCTGCAGGCTCCTAGGAGGATTTTCTTGGGGTTTGTGTGACGATGATGGCAGAGAACCACAGCGCAGAAGAGCACTCCTCCGCAGCATTTGCAGAGGGCTGGATCCCGGGATCCACCCCATTTCTCCAGCTGCCAGCAGGAGCAAAGGAGTCTGGGGGCTTCCCCAGGTGGGCAGTAAGGCTTAACCAATTATCATGGTTGTGTAATTAAAGATCATTTGTCATCCTAGCTCTTAGCACCTTTCACTTGAACCTACAGCGACGTACCCCACACAGTACACACCAGAACTGGAAGATCATTCCCACTCTATAGCACAACCACAAAGAGGAGCAGAAAGTCAAAGAGTCCTGCAACAAGGGGTGGGGGGCAAATTTTGCCCCCTCCACCACCTCCCCAGTTTTGATCCATTCCATTTCCACAGTGCAAGGGGCACTGGTAACACTGGGAAATCTCAGTCGTCTCCGTTAGCAACGTGCTCGAACGCCGCAAAGGCAAAACTCCAGACTTCTCAGGGACAGTGTTTTCCTCCAAGTGACACACAGGCCTGGGTATCCTCTCCATTCGAACGGTGAGCTACTAAAAACATGAGATCATAGCCTTTGGAAAACCAACTAGAAGGTCACAGGGATAGTTCCTTAAAGAGGAGGGCGTCTTAATAACGTCGTCTTTTTTCTTTAAAAAAAAAAATTATTAAAAAACCCAAACGTTAAAGTATTGTTTTAATGAAATCAAAGCGGTAGCATCCGGGAGCAGAGCGTTAACGAAAGGAACAAGCACTGTCAAGGGCACCTCTCTTCTTTGCAGTGTTACTTTCCCATTCACTCGCTCTTTTTCTCAGCACACGAAATGTTTTTTCCCTTTTTTTCCAAATTTTTGGCATTTTTTTATGTTCTTTTTTTCCAAGGCGTCACTTCCTGATGCCACCTGCTGTAAAGCCATTTCTTCTCACGGCGCCAGTTCCCACACATACAGTCTCACACAAGAGGGGAAGAGTCTCCGTTAAAGCACTGGCACGAGCCCTCCATAAATAACCAGGTGGCTGGGTACACACTTCATTGAGCCTTCACACACACACACACCCCCCCCCTCTCCAGGACGCTCCTCTTCCTCCGTTCTCCAAGAAACCCCAGGGCCCTTCACATCACCGTGCAACTCTTTGCTTTGTCCTTTCGCAAGTCCGTCGCCACTGTGGAAAGTTCTGGCCTGCCAGGCATGTGTGAAATCCGCTTTGTTGCCCTCTGCGATTTGTTGCGCTTCACATTTTTATTTGTTTTGTTCACACACGCCAAGGTGGCAACGTGAAAAATGTCTCTGACGCTGTTTTCCGACTGTAAGGCTGAGCATTCGATGTATGTGGCTGCTCCAATCTGTTTGGCCATATTTGCACCCTAAGGGGAGGGAAAAAAACCAAACAAGAAGAAAGAAAGAACATGCAATCAATACCAAGTGTCTGCAGAGAGCCAAAGCAAACCGTGCCATGGCTTTTCAGCACCGCTTCCCATCTACAGCAGCTAATTCTCACAAAATAGAATCGTAGAATCATTCAGGTTGGAAGAGACCCTTGGGATCATCCAGTCCAACCATCAGCCCTACTCTACAAGGTCTCCCCTACACCAGATCCCTCAACACCACATCCAATCTACTCTGAAACACAGTCAGGGATGGGGACTCCACCCCCTCCCTGGGCAGCTGATTCCACTGACTGACCACTCTCTCTGGGAAAAACTTTTTCCTCATGTCCAGCCTAACCCTACCCTGCTGCAGCTTGCAGCCATTCCCTCTCCTTCTATCGCTCATTGCCCGTGAGAAGAGACCAGCACCAACCTCTCTGCAATGCCCTTTCAAGCAGTTGTAGAGAGGGATGAGGTCTCCCCTCAGCCTCCTCTTCCTCAAACTAAACAATCCCAACTCCCTCAATCGATCCTCATAAGCCTTATTCTCCAGGCCTCTCACCAGCTTCGTTGCCCTCCTCTGTACTCGCTCCAGCACCTCGATATCTCTCTTGTGCTGAGGTGCCCAGAACTGGACACAATACTCAAGGTGTGGCCTCACCAGTGCTGAGTACAGGGGGACAATCACCTCCCTACTTCTGCTGGTCACACTATTCTTTATGCAAGCCAGGATGCCCTTGGCCTTCTTGGCCACCTGGGCACACTGCTGGCTCATGTTCAGCCCCTTGTCACCCAGCACCCCCAGGTCCTTTTCTGCCAGGCAGCTCCAGCCACACTGCCCCAAGCCTGTAGCCACCCATGGGGTTGGTGTGGCCCAAGGGCAGGACCTGGCACTTGGCCTCATTGAAGGCCATGCCATTAACACTGGCCCATCTACCCAGTCTATCCCAGTCCCTCTGTAGAGCATCCCTGCCCTCAAGCAGATCAACACTCCCACCCAACTTGGTGTCATCTGCAAACTCACTGATAGTGTTTTCTATGTCCCTGTCGACATCATCAATGAAGATATTAAAAAGGAAAGGCCCCAGCACTGAGCCCTGAGGTACCCTGAGAGCTTTGCTTCCAAGAGGCATTAAACAAGTACCCAAGCACCCTCTCTCAGGCTGATAAATAGGAACTGGAAGAGAGAAGATAAACTCAGAGACCTGCAAACAAGTGCAGAAAGCCAGAGGAGTATTAGTGGGACTTATTTAGCAATTCCACCCTTAAACCTTAACTCTTGGAATCACGTGCTTGCTGGGAAAGGTCTAGACCTGGAAGCTTCCAGATTTAAGCTGGCTATCTCCAAAGAGGAAAATGTAGTCTGGCTTGCCCTCACCAGGTAGCCAGCCTGCCCCCAATCCGGAGAGGGGCTGTGTTAATCTCCACCGAGGGGGCAAAGTTCGTAGGGCAACGTGCTGTAGGTTTCTGGACTGGGAAATCGTTAGATGAACTTGTAGATAGGGACTATGGGGGGTGGGGACAGGTGGGAAGGACGGAAGGAAGGGAAAAAAAAGGCCATCAGCAGTTATACTAGCACTTCCTTCGTGATTTTGAGTCAAAGCAGGGGTATTTGTCCCAGCAGCACAAGGAAAACAACAAGCAACTTTGGCAGACAGGATCAATCATAGAATCATTTGGGTTGGAAAAGACCCTTGGGATCGAGTCCAACCATCAGCCCCACTCTACAAAGTTCTCCCCTACACCAGATCCCTCAACACCACATCTCATCGACTCTGAAACACAGTCAGGGATGGGGACTCCACCACCTCCCTGGGCAGCCCAGTCCAGGCTCTGACCACTCTTGCTGGGAAGAATTCTTGCCTCATGGCCAGCCTAACCCTACCCTGCTGCAGCTTGAAGCCATTCCCTCTCCTTCTATCACTCATTGCCCGTGAGAAGAGACCAGCACCACCATCTCCACAATGTCAAGTAGTTGTAGAGAGCGATGAGGTCTCCCCTCAGCCTCCTCTTCCTCAAACTAAACAGTCCCAGCTCCCTCAATCCATCCTCATAAGCCTTATTCTCCAGGCCCTTCCCCACCTCTGTGTCCCTCCTCTGCATTCCCTCCAGCACCTCCAGATCTCTCTTGTGTTGAGGTGCTCAGAACTGGACACCAGACTCAAGGGGTGGCCTCCCCAGTGCTGAGCACAGGGGGACAATCACCTCCCTGCTTCTGCTGGTCACACTATTTCTCATACAAGCCAGGATGCCACTGGCCTTCTTGGCCACCTGGGCACACTGCTGGCTCATGTTCAGCCCCTTGTCACCCAGCCCCCCCAGGTCCTTTTCTGCCAGGCAGCTCCAGCCACACTGCCCCAAGATGATCCTATTGGGGATTTTGCTACCAAAAGACAAAACAGCATTTTGAGGGGGCGGGGGGGAAGAGGAGTTGTTTCAATGGCACTTTAATTCCGAGGGTGAATCTTTTTAGCAAGTCATGAAATCCAGCCACATCCTCGATGTGCTGTTCCTCACGTATCCATGGGCCTGAGCTACAGGCAGAGGTCAGTCCAACTTCTCTTTACCCTAGTTCCAGGCTGAGGGCACTACTCTGCATCCACATCTTCAGTATTTACACTGCAGTGAACATCTTTTTATCAATTTTAAATAGGAGGGGCTGATAAAAGAGTATTAGTTCGTAGGACAAGCCCTCTCCATGGTTAAACATCTAAACTCCTACTACCCAGGGCCCAGCCTACACATTAGAGCTCAGGTGTTTGCTCAGGTGTACTTGACTGGAAACCAGCTGACTGGCAAACTGGTGACAGGGTGTCACCATCAACTGCCTTTGTCTTCCCAGTGCTTCCTTGTGAAGTTAAGAGGGAATGGGAAAATCCCACTAAGCTCTTCGATCCCATGTTAACCTCACAAGATTAGGGAATTTAACAAAAGGGTATATAGTTATCCCAGAGGACCCTTCCCTAGAACTAGGGCAGGGGAGCAGTGGGTTGCTCCATGTCACCACTGGGCTTTGGCCACCACCAGAGATAAAACCATTATTCAGTGTAAGTTTACACTTTAGGTAGAGCACAGGTGAAATTGGGAGTTTGTTCATGTATCAGCTTCTCTCCAACATGTGCATTTTTCCCTTTGGCTGCAAGTAATAGCTTTTGGTTTAAGGTGTTTTTTTGTCTTCAGCTAACTCCTGTTCCTACAGGGTGCAGGCTAAGCTGGGACACCAGAAGAGACATGAATCTTCAACACCAGAGGACAAAACCACCTGTCAGTAGGTTTTTAATCACTTGGTGATTTTACTGAAGTACTGCAAACAACAGAGTATGTGAAGCTGTGTGTATGCAACAAGTGGCAGACAGTATTTCCTTTTAAGTTTACGAGTCAAAGAACAACAGTTTGGAAAATAACAGCTCTGAGGCTGAACAACCTGAGTAGATACACATGCAACAGCAGTAGTTTGGAACCAAGACAACTCCTTCTGCAACAAGCAGGGGTTTATGGACACTTCAGAATTGTTTTAAACTCAGGTAGAAAAAAAAAATGGCATTTAGTTTCACACTAAACTGCCTGAGATAGAGGGATGTTTACTGAGTGTAGAAAAAAACCACCATAAGCAGCAGAAGCACAGTATGACACCCCACGTTCTATTTTAACCAAGATACTCAGTTTACAGTATCTTTGCATTTTCCAATTTAAACATGCTGTGGGAGGCTGCATTGTTAGTAACCACTATTTGGAGCTGTTGGTTTGGAAAATCTAAGCTGCAGATAAAACAGCAAAGAGTATTTGACAGCACAGGATATCCACACTAGCTGAAGTTTCTGCTGGAGGTACCAGCCTCACTCTTACACCCTGCAGGGTGTCTCTCAAACCACCACCGTGATTCAGCCTCAAAGCACGATACACACTCATGAGTAATAAGGGGAAATTCACCTTAAGAGACCAGTTTTCCCCTGTCCTCCACCTCCTGCTCTCCCACAGCCTCATTCCTTTCCCTTCCACCTTTGTTTCTCTATCCCCTGGTGCCTCGCTCCGAACTTCTCACTTCCCCAACAGCACAGAACTACTGCCAAGAATGAAGATGCTTTCTGGATTTGCTGCCACCTCCAGAGAGAGCTACAAGGTGTTTTTCACAGGTGTTTTAAGGCAATGGGATTTTAAAGGGGACAGATGATACACAATACTTGTCACGACGCTGAAGACAAGTGAATGGTGTTCAAATCTAAAGTCTGAAGACAACATGAAGCAACCCACATGTCAACAGGATATGTCACCTCTCGGAGCTGTTTTGGCCTCCACAGGCCCAGAAAAGTGGTAAGTTTCAAATTTTCAATACACTTAAAAGGCTCTGTGTAACCAAGAAGGCTACAAACTTCTGATGCTTAAAGCGTGTGCTGTTTGGCTGCATGATTCTTCTGCTGCATCTGGTCTGTGGGTGGGTGAGCTTTGCCTTTACTCATAGTAAAAACTCATCTCTATCTACCACCAGAGAATGTGCATCTGACTTCTAGGATGCTCTCGGGGACAGAAGCTATTCGTAAAGGTGGCTACAGCAATGGAAGAGGGTCTGATCTCCCACCCCTCAGTACAAAGTAAGCAGCACATACCTGATCATAGGACACGGGGGTCTGCCGGTGGTTGGAAAGCTCCACGAGTGTGCTCACGTCTGTGCGCAGGTCTGACTTGCAACCGACCAAAAGCATTTTGGTGTTTGGACAGAACTCCTGGATTTCACCTTTCCACTGTAAAATTGTAGGTTGTTACTATACTCGAGTAGCTGAATGTTTAAATCCAAAGCAGCAATAGATACAAGATGAAGTTTAGGTACAAGATGAAGTTTAGGAAGTCATGACATTTTATGCGGAAGGATTCTTACATAAGAGTTTTACCTGCCTTCAAGCTCATTTCTAAAGGCATTTGTTCCAGCAAAAGCTGGTCAAGGATGAAATCTTACTCTCTCATACACTCATTAATTCCAGCAACTTACTAATCAAGAGGGAATGAATTGTTTACCTACAAGAGTAAAGGTTTGCAGACCTGTGACAAGCAGTAAGCACCCAGCCGCTGCCGTTTTCAGTCAGGAACTAACAAAATCTGGTGCCACCACATTCAGTGGTTCCTCCAGACGGAGACAGAGGCAACCACAAAATAAACATTGCCTTCTATTGGCTCATGGCTACATCCTCATACCTAAAAACTACACAAATCTGTCAAGGATCCAGCTATTGAGAACTGGGAACAAGCCTTTCAAACAGGACTTCTGATCTACTCCTTGGTTTTCTTCTTCTACATGGTTGTTTGAGAACACAAGCCAAAAACTTCACAGCATAATCAGGACAAATCATACAAACCCTAAAATGTGAGGATATCATTTGTGTTTAAAAGCATACTAAGAAAAATCTTACAGGATGAAGCAATGCTATAGAAATCAATGTTGTCTGGGACAGAAACAAAAAGAGAGTTCTAGATGCCTGTTGGTACCCTGAGTGGCTGAGAGAAGAGTCTGAAACATTTTCTGTGGACTATTCAGAGGCATTGTATGCCACTTTATTCCCAGGGACACAAGAATCACTGGCCCCAGCTACAGAAGAAAGGAGCTTCAGGTCATTAAGCCTTAAAGACAACACTGCAAAGTCACGCCCAGCGATCAAGGAAAGGAGGGGAACCCCTCACAAGCACAGAGCTTGATAATGAAAATTCAGTATTTGAACCCGGGGGAAGTCTGGCACCGAGTCTCTCACCACCGAGCTCGTGAAAAAATCCTCAAGTTTGGTGCAGGCCCGCATTTCTCTGCCACTGCTACAGATCTCCTGGTAGCTTCCAGAGGCATTTGTCACTGGCTCCTTCTAACTCGAGGCTGAGAAATTATGTAAAGCCATGGCAAAAGTCCAAACGCTTGGCAGGCACGTCCTAACCGTCTTTGCAACATGGCAAAGTTTCTCAATCCTGTCTGTTACAGGAGTACAATGTGAGAGACTGTTCCTTGCTGCGCCCAGCCCCGCACCTCACACCACCCTGAACAATTCACTGCTGTCTAAGGGCTGAGGAATGGCAATTTGCTTCAGCCCCGAGCATCCATTAGGGAGAGTTTTTGTTTTCAATTAACATTCACCCCCCTTTCAAACAAACCATCTCCAATTGTAGCAGCGCAGGGTGCAGCCCTGTCATCTCTCAGCACTAAAAGAAACAAACTGAAGTTTCCAGCGCAGGGAACAGCACTGCTCTTGAGAGATTTCAAGATGAGCTAACTCCCAACAGTTCTGTTCTCCCAAGATGTTTTCCCCAACACTTGCCTTTTTTAGCACACTGTCAAGGGTTTCTGGCCGACTGATGTCAAAGCAAATCAGGACAGCATCAGAGTCCGGGTAGGAGAGCGGGCGGACATTGTCATAATAAGGAGACCCTGAGGGGAAACAAAAAAGGATTTTTTTATTAGTTTATACTTTTCCACTTTTTGCAGTCGTTCAAGCCTAGTCAGAGAGTTTAGAAAGGTTTTCAGTGAAGCTCTTTAATAGCACCCCCAGCTACCATCTTTTCTTCACTAGCCCCGTTTTCCCAAAACCCTCGCTGCGGTTGTTCATTTCCCCACTTGCCTTTTGTTTCTCAACCCACAAAAGCAACAGCTTTCCCCGAGTAATGAGGGGTGATGGCACCCCAGTGACCCATCTCCCACCAAAAGCTTGGGATGCCCCCAGTAACAAGGAAAGGGAAATCGGGTCAGCCCAAGTGTAAAGCCCCAGCGTTAACCTGCAGGGATTTGACTTCGAGAACAAATCCTCAACCCCCAAAAGGCTCCTTTTCAAAGCAGATTTGTCACAGCTTTCACAGGGAGGGGGGGAAAATAAATCAGGAAGTTATGAAATAAATAATTTTTGATTCTTCTTGCATTTAAAACAAACCCAAGCACAACCTTCAGTTGGCATGGATGTCAGCAGTTTTTAGAAGAAACTCTTCCTTCAAATTAAAGCATTTGACACAGTACTCCGGGAGAAAAGAATCCCAGAGCCGTAGGCAGACACGCAAGTTAGCCGTCACAAAAAGCCTCACTAATCAACATATGCTTGCAATAAATGTTTATGTTTAGCCCATAAAACAAATCTTTATCAACGGGATCAAAGCTAATCCAGTAATTGGATGGAACAGAAAACAGGTCCAGTATTGCACACTGTGCATGTGTTATGTCCAGAGCTGTTTTCTCACAGAACTGTCTCCACGTGCAGAGTTACAAGCAGTTCTCCAGAATCAGAAATCTCAGTTTTATTGTCTGGTGAATCTGGTAACAAGTTTGAGGGAGAGAAAAGTTTTCCCGTTTTCTAGGAAGTTCCAGTCACTCCACCAACCATTCCAACTTGGCCTTAACTCTGCTGAAGTTTCACTTACTGAGGAGACTGCATTTGTGATTTAGGAGAGTAATTAAACAGTTAAGTGATCCAAAAGGATAAGGGCTTTGAGCTTTAAAATGCATGCCTGCAACTTCAAATTCAATCTTCTTAGTCATATGGCCTTATTTCTGTATTTTTCTCTCGTGAGCCTAAAATACAGCATAGAACATATGCAACAAGAACACAGCTTTCAAGAGGTTCGGGGTTATCAGCTAATTATATCACCAATTTTCCAACTATCTAGAACTAATTGGCTGTAAGGTCTCAGAGGCTGAGCAGACTATTAACTGGATTAGAGAAATTCCTCAAGTTTTTAACTGACAGACAGCTCATGCTGTTGCACAAAGCAGAGTGGGGAATGGTGTGAACGTATCGCAGATGACTTCAGTTGGACAGCTTCTACTGGAAGGAAGGAGTCAAGAATCCCAGGAATGTTGTTTTTGAAATGAAGAGTAACACATGGGGAGCGAAGCATTACCAAACTAGGTAGCAGAAGGTAATTTGTTGAACGAGACTATTTTATTCAAATGCTCATCTTCATAAATGATGTCAATCTGACAAAGAGGCAGCTGTCAAAAACAGCTCTTCAAAGGAAAAAAAAAACAACAGCTAGCTGTCTTCAGCAGTAAATGACGTGTTAAAAGAAATCTAAGTGAGCTGAGCTGACCGGTAATTAACTATTTATTTGAGCTCTGCTAGCAGTGACTATCAATAAGCATTTTCCACTACTAATTATTCCCCAGCTATCTCCAGCCCTGCTATTATGGTGCCTCCATTCTGCAGCCCCAGGACCAGGTTACTTATCCTGGAGCCCAGGGGCCAAGTTATTTGCCCTGGACAGAGGAACAGCAGAGCAGCTATGCCGTTAACTAGCCACCTGCACTGCTCTGCAGCCTTAAACTGGCCCAAGCACAGCCTGGATGCCAGTGAGAACCGCTGCCTGGCTAGCACATCTCCACACCGAGCTCAGGCAAGTAAGGGCAGGATTGAAGATCATTAATGCTTGGCCAGATGGTTGCTGGCTAGAAAGGAGTCTCAAAAAAGCCTCACCCAGAAACTAATTCCTTAGACACATACCTATCTTCTCACTCACCAGTCTTTCAGGGATACAACACACCATATATGTCCATCAGCATGTATTTATGTATACACACAGTCACCACCTCCAGCCCAGAGACTCCTTTCCACGGTGTTAGCTGTAGCTCTGTTCGTTTGGAGGCTTTTTTCTTTCTGGGTTTCCCTTCTGAAGCTCTCATGTCAAAGATGCTGAGCCAGAAGAAGTGCACTTCCACAGGCAGCCCCTTCTCCGCTCGGATGCCAGCTGAGGAGGAATATTTGACACCTCCTTTTCTTCGGGGTAGTGTGTGGCAGAACAAATGGGAACCATTTAAACCACTCAGGGCTGCAGCATCAACAAAGGAAATTTCCTGCTCTCATTCAACAGCAATAACCAAACCTTTCTTACTGGGCAAATAAAGAGGGGCTGCGGCCCTCGCTGTGCGAGCCTATTCAATCTGGCATTTCATCGGTTCGCCCAGAGAAACCCTCACAAGCCAGGAATCCCAGGAATGAGGCTCAAGTCTGAACAGAAAACTCAGGCACAGCCCTGAGTGAGGCTGGCTCGCTCTTTTTCAAGTCAGTCTGCAGATTTGAAGCCATGCCAACCCTAGAAAACAGGAGGAGAATGCAGAGCTGCAGCTACAGTATTTGGGGAGACAGGGGGGGGGAGGAGAAGCCTGTTTGCCTTTGTGATTCTGTCCCTACTAAATACAACATTTTTGCCAAGGACAAGACGGGTGCTTTTCCAGTTTTTATCAAGGAGTTGCTGATAATGCTGCAGTTCATCATGCTTTGTGGTGGAAGTACATTCCTGCTGCAATCCCCCTTTCCTAATCTGTTTGGCAGTTTAAATAATTTAAGCCAAAATAAGCTACACATTAAGAATGATCTACTTTTAAAACCTTATGTTTCATGCAAAGTACAGCAGAAGTTCAACTTCTATACTGAAATAAAACCCCTCCCCAGCAATATGGTTGGCTTGGGTCTACAGAAGACACCAGTCTTGGGCTTAAATGTTGCTATCTTAATAAATAACAGAATTATATCGTTACAGTTAAAGCACACTTAATTTTTCGGTGGTTTAGCACCACTGCAAGATGGTAAATCACAGAGAGCTGATGTTCTCTCTGTCTGCAAGACCCAAAGCTGCTGCCATCACCACCACACCAGTTGCAAGCAGGAGGTTTCATCCCCACATCCCACCTACAGAGCTGAACCTGGGCAGCTCCTGCTCAGTCTCTGCTCGCCCGCGGGCCCTAAGGGAAGCCGAGCTCAGTAACAGGCAAGACTCTACGATTTACACACCACCAAGCAGCCATCAGGCATTAGTCTTTGTAGCCTTTTGGAATCTGGTCAACTGAAAGAAGAAGAGATGAACAGCAGCATTTTTCACTCCCAAACCCTTGGGCTCCACTAATTCTCAGCCACCTAAAAAACACATCAAACACTGCAGGGGCCACCCCAACATAGCCAATTCGCTGCTGATGGCTTTCCTCCTTCCCAAACCACCCTGGCCAGTTTTGGAGAAAACACAGGTGATTTTGTATGCTGAATATCATAGAATACATCATCTCCAAGCACGTGAATCGCCACATTCATAGCATTTTGCGTGTTTACACTCCTGCACCTCAAACAGAACACAGGACTTTGGTAGATGACTTGGCATTCCCAGTTATCAGTTCTAATTCTTTCCCCTTTAAAGGGCAAGAAACCCTTCTCAGGACTAGTCACTCTTGCACTGTCATCTAAGAAATAACCACATGGCTCAATACAGCCAACCTGCAAGTGAACTGGAAGGCAACAAAGAAATTTGACATTTCCTTTACAACTCTTAGTGCCAGAGAGCTCAAGAAAACAGTAACTTTAAATCCTGTATGTTTCAGAAGTCTTCTGAAAGATTTCAGCAAAAAGCTTTATAGTATTATGTTTCTATATAGGCACTGAGTACACTGTGCACATTCAAATCACAGTAAAGCTAGCCTGATTTAAAGCTCTAAGGCCCTTCTGGATTTAATTATATGCTAATCCCCAGCAGTGCATAGGTATTTCTGGCCCTATTGAGATTTTACTGGAGCACCCAGCACAGTTTCCACAGTACAATCAATAAAAACTCCCTAAAATACGTTTTAAGGAGACAGGGGTATGTGTGTCTAATTAATACTATGTGATTTCTGTGCCACAGCTGCTGTTGTACTATCAAAGTAGTCACTTTTACTGGAAGCAGTCAAAACCTTGGTAAATGCACATTAAGAGCACAAAGTCTAGAGCAGACAAAGACATCTAATACACAAGTTGTTGGGTTTGTTGGGGTTTTTTTTAACAGTGTCCATGAAACTACAAGATGAAGCTTCAGCCTGAAGAGACTCCTAACACTCTACCTTGCAGAATAAGCGCGCAGCTCCCAAGCAGCTCACGACTGCCATACCATGTTACCACAGAGTGGAATAATTTATGGTGCAGCTAGATTGCAACCAGACATTCCTGCTTTGAAAGAAGGGTTGGTAGTCCAAAACCCAATTGAAATTCAAGTTGGCAAGTGCTTTCCTTAATGCTGCGGCTAATTTATACCCTTATAATGACTTGCAGAACTAGACAGTACCAGAAAATATTTGAATAATGAATCTTCCCATTCCACCCTTACTTGTAAGCATGTTTTGTCCCCCGTTTCTACTGGCATATCTAAGATATGAAAAAAAAACCAACCAAAAAAAACACTTTTCAACAAGTTTACAGCTTGTTTTAAAAGGTTCTGACCATTGTGTGACTCTACATTTTGTACTTGAGTTCTCCAGTCAAAAGCACATTACTATTATATTAAGGATTGTACACTAAACCTGTGGCAGCAGGGCCTGTTCTCACCCAAACATAAGGCTATTTTAAACAATCCTTAAGAGTTTTTCTCAGTGAGCAGAAAGAAATGCTCAAAGTGGCAGCACCTTCCAAAGGATTCAATGTAAACCCCAACATTTGCTTTAACTCAAGCTATAGACTAATCTGCAAGGCAGCCTGTTGCATGCTCCCAGTTAGAAAATCATTTAACAGGGTTAAAAAGATAGATATTAAATACCAAGTATCTGCAACATACAGCAAGCAAATTCAGCTAAATAAGTGTCCTTGCCCTGCTCCCCCAAGAGATCCTGAAGTACCTCAAGTGACTGGAGCCATCACCTCCCCCCTTGTTGCAATGGGCATCATCTTCCATTAGCATCTGGCAGTTAATCAGTTAACTGGTTAAGGTAACTAGATTCTAGTCCTGCTTTAAAGATGTCACCAAGACATTTATTCTAATTCAGTAGAGGACTACAACAAATGCTTGTAAAAAATTAAGTTACCAACAATTTAAGGTAATGCTAAAACACCATCTTATCTTCTGCTGTCCCTTATCTGGTGATGGGATTTTTGTCCTGGCTTAATGGGTTTGGGAAGGGTTTGTCCTCACAGCTGGTGAGAAGGGCTGTTTAGGAAGAGACTTCTTCATCCACAGAGTCCCACAACCAGAAGATCCGCTGTTCAGTCACACTTCATGAGACCAAAGCATTGGATCTTTTAAACGTTTCCTCTTCGTTTTCAGATTGCAGACAAATTTGACCTCTTGATCTTAACCTTCTGACTCAAATTCTCTATTAGTTCTAGGGCAGGCCCAAGAAGACAACACACACACACACACACACACACACGTGAAGACTGGTAAGTGTTTCTTCCACTGCTTTTCTGTCTTTTGAAGTGCTACAGAATATTTCATTACATGGGTGTCTCCAGCCTTTGACATACAGATTCCAAACCTTCCCAGGTCCAACAACATCACTTGCCAGCCTGTTGTATTTTAACAGCTAAAGTTTTCCAAAATCACTTAACTATTAATTTTTAATAAGCCCTCGCTCCGTGTAGTTTGGTATAGCCAGCTTAGTAATCAGGATGAAAGCTCAAACCAGACACACTGCACAAGTCTGCAAGTCCTACTTGGCATAAGATTAAGAAAAAAAAAATCAGTTCAGAGCTACGCTGATACCAGTTTGTGGGCAGAGAGACTGCCTTTTCCCAGTAATCGTGTTGCAAGAATTTGGAATCATTTCCTCCACAGCAAGAGGAAAGCCAACTCGCCTCCCAAACTCCTTTTCTTAAAGGAAAAAAAAGAAGGAGGGGGGGATTAACATTTTCATTTCTAGTCAAAGGACTGCTTTCATATTTGGAAGGAAGAGCTGGGTCCAAATTCGACACCAACACGCTACCCACACAACCTGCCTAAAGAAATAAAGGGTTTGCAATGCTCTGTCGAGTTCCTCCAGCTTTCCCCCCCATCGTTTCTGCAGAATAATGTTGTTCCACACCAGTGTTAATGGTTCCTGGTGTCATTCACCCCTGACCACCTCTCCCCTCTGTGCTGTTCCTGAGCGTCAGCCTCCCCACTGCCTGTCCACACTCCTCTCCAGCCCCGAGGTGACATGTCCCAACAAGTTCTGGGGTCCATCCTCACCACCCTGGCAGTGACCTTAGTCCATTTACCAGGAGCAGCAGGATCCAGGGGAGTTCCTGGCCTAACACAAGGGCTAAGACGCCAAGAACCTCAAGCTTGGAGGCATATGAGTCAGGGTTTTTGAACAAGGCACCACTGGAAGAGTGAGGAGGACCCTACGCACTGATAATGGTATGTAAGAAAGGATGGTTCCCCTCCGCATCCTCAGAGGGCTGGAGATGCCCACCCTTGCCTAGTCTCTACCGGCTTTAAAGACCCTCCAAAACACAGGAAAGAAGGTGTTAAGGAAACCACAAGGCACTCGTTCGCCATTAGCATATCTAAACACCTCTTCACCCTTCTCCTAGGTAAAGCCGGGTGTCACGGTAGCGGCGGAGCAAAGGTACCTTTTACCCCGCTGGAGCTCCCCAGATAAACTCCTCGCAGCCCGGCAGGAGCCCACGCCCCCACCACCCCTGCCCTGCAATGCTGATAAATCGCTCCGTGGAGCTCTGCCCGCACCCTTTCCCCTTCCCTCACACATATATCGCTAAAGTTTACCTCAGATTTTTTGAAAAAAATGAAACAAATAAACAGGAGCAACCGTTCGACCGCCTCTAGAGACCGGCACCCCGCGGTGAGGGGCTGGGAGGCCGCGGAGCCGGGCGCCGTACCCCCCGCCCCGGACCCAGGGAGAGCGGCGGCTCCTCACCGACACCACCCACCCCCCGCACAAACAACCCCGTCCCCGGGGGGAGCCGCTCACCCGAGGTGTCCCAGAGGCTGAGCTCGATGCGTTGGGTGTCGATCTCGAAGCTGGCCGTGTAGTTCTCGAAGACGGTGGGGACGTAGCTCTGCCGGGAGAGACAGCGCACGGTCAACCCCCGCTACCACCATCGCCCCCGGTGTCCTTCTTCCCGGCCCCGGTGTCCCCCCCCGGCTTACCTCAGGGAAGCAGTCCTTGGCAAAGACGTGGAGGAGGGCGGTCTTGCCGCACTGGCTGTCCCCCACCACCACGATCTTGCACTTCACGTTCTGGTTGGGATCCATCACCGCTTTGCTCGATAACTTCTGGCTCGCTCTTCTTTCCTTCATTGATCTCGACTTAGTCCCTCGGCCGGCCACAACGAAAGAGGGGGAAAAAAAAAAA
>VZTM01038853.1:24315-58196 GCA_013400555.1 Jacana jacana | reverse complement strand
TTTTGGCTGCAGTACAAGCAGGGCAGTTTAATTGTCCTGAGGAAGTTAAAGACTGTTTCTGGAGTTGTGCTCCCCAGCCCTTCATACCGCACCGAGCCTCAAATATTCGGTGAACCAAAGCCTTTCTGGTCGTGCAGACATATTTGTAATTCTTGCCCGTGTGAATGAGTAACAGCAGTGGCCAGGGCAGCGGCACAGACCCTCAGAGAAATAGCAAGCATTTTTTTGGTGCCATTTGAAACTCTTTTAACATGCTTGGCTGTTGATTTTCATTGTTATTTTCGGTCCCTTAGGCATGCCCTTTCCCACCATAAAGTGGCGGGGCTGGGGTTCTGCGCTGAATTTCTCCCCTTACGAGGCTTGTGGGGCTGGTAGCTGTAGGCTGGTGGGTGAGCAGTGCTGGGCTGTGATTAATCTGGCTCCCATCTGCAGAAAAAAACTCAGGAATTATTATTTTTTTTGGAGGGGGGTGAGGAAAGCAGCAGGGTTTGGTGGGACGGCCCCAAGCACCCAGATGGGCAAACCACCCGCTGGCTTGTCCTGAGCGGTGATGGCTGGCAAAGTGGTGGGGTTTGCATGTCTGGAGCCTAGTGTTTCTGTAAAGCAAAGAGCAGAGGGGAGAAATCCTCTGCTGGGAGCAGTGGTGAGTGGTGCATCTTGCTCTGCCACATGAGGATTTAGGAGATACAAGGGAATCAGGCAGCAAAATCAGAGAATCATGGAATGGTTTGAGTTGGAAGGGACCTTAAAGATCATCTAGTTCCCATCCAGCCCTGCCAGGGCACTCCTGGCAGGGACTCCTCCCATTAGACCAGGTTGCTCAAAGCTCCATCAAACCTGACCTTGAACCCCTCCAGGGATGGGGCAGCCACAGCTTCTCTGGGCAGCCCCTTTCAGGGTCCCACCATCTTCAGAGTAAAGAATTTCTTCCTACTATCTCATCTAAACCTACCTTCTTTCATGTTAAACCCAAAATCTCTGGCTCAAAATAAGAGTAGCAAATGTTCATCCATATTAAACTTCCTCCTAGCCAATCACTGGATAGCAAAAGCTGCTAGTGCAAGTCCTTGCCCCCAAATTTCTAATTAACTCCAATTTTTGAGGCAACTCCTGCACAGCCGTGGCTGTCGGCACCAGGGGATTACTGCTTTGAGAGGAGCTGCTCTCCAGGGCTGTTAGAGTGAGGCTGCAGACTGGAGCTACAAAATGAGATTTCAAGCAAGCCCCCAAGTCAAAGAGGACATTTCTGGGTCATGGTGACCCTGGCCTCAATTTTCACCCACGTTGCCTGCAGCTGGGAAGATGAAATACAGAGTTTGGCTCCATTTCTTTGCTTGCTTCCAGAGGCTTGACATTAGGAAAAAGTTTTTCACAGCAAGAGTGGTCACTCAGTGGAATCAGCTGCCCAGGGAGGGGGTGGAGTCCCCATCCCTGACTGTGTTTCAGAGTAGATTGGCTGTGGTGTTGAGGGATCTGGTGTAGAGGAGAACTTGTAGAGTAGGGCTGATGGTTGGACTTGATGATCCCAGGGGTCCCTTCCAACCTGAATGATTCTATGCTGGAGCGATGTGTGGTGGGATATGAGGTTTTCAGGACCTGGAGTTCAGAAGACACCAGCGTGGATGGATGGATGGATGGATGGATGGATGGATGGATGGATGGATGGATGGATGGTGGTGGGCAACAGGGGCTGGGGGTCCCATGGCTGCCACTGCCATCCCACCCTGTGGCACTCACCTCAGCAGCTCCTGAACCAGAATAGGCTGAAAAAGTGTGGGTTGCACACGCTATTTTCCCCCTTCAGAGAGAGGGAAATGCGTGGCTAATTAGGCAGGTGTTGGTTGCAGCAGGTTTCACACACTTTCCACTCTGAAATTTCCATAGACCAGGAAAGCCAGATGCTCTAATTAAATGACTCAGAAATGACTTAACTGGTCTTCTAACGTGTTTTCTATTTGGTTTTGGAATTGGGTGGTTTTGAATGAATGGTTCAGGTTGCCCAGGGAAGTTGTTGAGGCCCCATCACCTGAAGGTGTCCGAGTTGGATGGGCCTTTGACCAAAGTGGGAGGTGTCCCTACCCAGGGCAGAGGGGTGGAATGAGATGGTCTTGAAGGCCTTTTCCAACTCAAGCCATTTCGTGATTCTGTGGTTCCTACACTGCTGTTTACTAAATAAAACGAGTTTTATAAGAAAGTTAGAGAAAGCAAGGGATTCTGGAGCTGCTTCGCTTTATTTGTAGCTTGGTATTTGGTAAAAGAAGGGTTGGGAGGGACTTTGCTACTCCATCTCTTCATCTCCAAACGCCACAAAGCAGCTTGTGGGCTCCATGGTGATGAGATTAGCCCCCACCAAGTGTCGCTGGATTTGCCTGCATCCCTCTGGGCTCCATGGGGGAGCTGAGGCAGCAACAGGGAGTGGTGGGGGAGAGCAGAGCTTGGGCATGGAATGGTTTGGGTCGCAATGGACCGTTCAACACCATCTTGTTCCACTGCCATCGTTGCTGCATGATTCCCCTTTGCCTCTCCAGGCCCAGGAAACAGAGTGATTGCAGCAGCAGCAGCAGCATCCAGCAGAAATCGTTCCAAGAAACTCTCCCTTGCCTATACTGGATGCATTAAAAATTAATTACTTAGCTTAGTTGTTTCATATTGAAGGCAAGACTGAGCAATAAGAACCAAATCCTGTCCTCAGATAAAACCATTACATCAGAGCCTGGAGCTCTGCTTTCCCTTTTTTACATAAGCCCGTGCTCAGCACATCCAGGTGAGCGGCTGCTGGGTACGAATGCCCAGGTTGGGTTTCAGCTGGAACATGTATTTGCAAAGTCAAAGGAAAGCCTCATTTATTTTTAATTTATTTTTTTTTTCTCACCATAAAAGGGAAGGAGCGAAATTCCAGAGCTGAATTTACATGTCCTGCTGCTCCTCAACGTGGGAAAAGAATGCTGCATCCTCCCACATATCTCCTTCCCATCCCAGGTCTTCCTCCCTCCCTCTGACTTGTCCGTGCAAGTGAAACCTTTTCTGCCATGAGCCAACAATTAATTATAAGTATATAATAACCTTTCATAAAGAAAGGTACGGGCAGAAGGCAGGTCTGGTTCCCTCGGTGCTTACACAGCGATGGTTTTTTCCTGTCGTATTGTCCAAATGATTTGGAGTGGCCCATAGTTTTCACAGGTCTGGGGAGAGGGGGGCCAGGGGGAGGCACAGAAATCTCTTGTAATAAATAGCAATGAGGAGAGAAGATTATCCAGCAGCAGCTGACCTTGGTCACGCCGTGGGGCAGGGGTTTGATGGGATCTTCCTGGTGGGAAGGGGATGTTAGATGGGGAGCAAGAAGGAGGTTCGGATGGATGGCAAGAGTTTTCTTCCAGAAATGAGCCTGGCAGGGAGGGAGATGCCGCTGACAATAATTAAAGACTAGTTTTTGACACTCAGATGGGTAAATTCTAAGGTTTCTGGAATCTTCTGGTCCAAGTACAAAACAGACTTACTCCGTTCCTAGTTGTCCTGCCAGTTTCCCAGCAGGACCTGGGGAGTTCCCAGCAAGCCAGTTCACGTCTCCGTGCCTCTTTCCCTGAGACTTGTAGTAACTCCCAGGCACTAGCAAGGCCACCGGGGGGGTGAACCCATTGCCACCACCTCTGAAAGAGCTCTGGTGACTCCTTGGAGCCTGGGGTTAGGCTGGCAAATGTGATGGGTGCCTCTGTAGCCTCTTTGCCAGGTCCCAGGGTGCTGCCAGCAGGAGACCATGCTGCCTGGAGCTGCTTCCCCCAGCCCTGCTGCCTGGTAGGTTCAATCCCAACCATGTTGGTCAGAAATGTCAGAGGAACCTCAAGGAACAACATTTCAATCCCTAAAAGGTTAAAGACCATGATCAAATGGTCTTCAGTCCCAAGGGGCTTGGCCCTGATGAGCTGGAGGTATGTGAACAAAAGCAAGGGTGGCTTTTTGCCCTGAGGTGGAGGCTATGGAGATGCAGATTGTGTTGGTGGAGGGAAGATGGGGCTTTGTCAAGCCAAGCTGGGTTTAATCATCAGTCAATAAAAGAAGAATAGAAGACACTACATAGGAGTGTGCAAAGCCATGCCAAGCCCAACAGGAATGATGACCACCCCGGGGAATCCAGATGCCCCAAGGAACCCATCCAGGTGGTGGTTTTCTCTTTGTGCCCAAGACGGGGAGACACAGAAGTGAGCTGACCCCTGGCACCAAGGAGCAGATCTTTTTAGCAGGGACCACCTGAGGAGCAAAACCTGGACCAGAGGGTCATGATGCAAACCTGCAGCACTCCAGGAAAACCACTCTCAGCTGCTTTTACAGAAAGGATGGCAGCCCAGAAAGGGCAAGATTCCACCCACTGGAGGGTTGAGCTGATGTACCATGGAGCAGAGCCAGTCCCCTGGGCTTGGGCGAGGAGGGAGATGGCATTTTCCACACTGGCATCCTTTCCCCAGTGCCAGTTTAACCACACCTGGAGCTTGCGGTCGCACCAGACAAGCCGGCTCACGTCCCTGGCAGTTTGAAAGCCACAGTGAGTCAAACCCAGAGAATTCCCCTTTTCCTCGATGGAGGATTTATTAGTTGTGTTCATTTTGGGGACATCAATGCCTGGCCACCAGGGAGAGCGAGGAACTGCCTCTTACAGGAGGTGGCAGCTCCCCAGCTGACACCAGGGATGTCCCCCTGGGGTGGCAGTGCCACCAGCAGGGCTGGCTGGGGAGCACAGTCTGTCACAGGGCAACACTAGGTTAGTCCCTCCTGTGCCAGAGCTTTTGAGCAACACGGCGCCAGCTCTTGATGAAGGAGCTTCTTGGCATCAGGTAACACAGAGATTACGGGAAAACTGGGAGGGATTTTTCTCCCTTTAGACCCTACCGGTGCCTGGGTCAGAGCAGAGGTGGGTGGACCTCATGGAGCCAGGAGATGCTGGGGCTGGGTCAGAGCGGATGTGGGTGGACCTCATGGGGTCAGGAGATGCTGGGGCTGCCCCTGTGTTGCACTTGAGTGCATTCATGCTTGGCAGGGCTGTAGGTGGAGAAATTGGCTTTGCTTATTGTGAAACCCTGTTTAAAGTGCTTGCAATGGCATGGAGTTGCTTCATCTGTTGGGTTAAGGCCAAGTGCCCTCTCTGCCCCAGCAGTGTGGGGCTGGTTGGGCTGATAGGAGCCCTGCAGTACTGCTCAATCCTTCCTGGGGCAGAGCCTGCATCTCCCATGCCAAGAACTGCTGATGGAGCCAGGTTAATCATAGAATCATAGAATGGTTTTGGTTGGAAGGGACCGTAAAGACCATCCATCCAGTGCCACCCCCTGCCCTGGGCAGGGACACCTCCCACCACACCAGGTGGCTCCAAGCCCCTTCCAACCTGGCCTTGAACCCCTCCAGGGATGGGGCAGCCACAGCTTCTCTGGGCAACCTGGGCCAGGCTCTCACCACCCTCACACCAAAGAACTTCTCCCCCACATCTCAGCTCCTTCTCCCCTCTTTCAGTGTCTCTGAAAGAGACTCTCCCCCCTTGTCCCATGGCTCCCCTCCCTCATCCAGAGTCCCTCCCTAGCTTTCCTGGAGCCCCTTGAGGGACTGGAAGGGGCTCTAAGGTCTCCCTGGAGCCTTCTCCAGGCTGAACCCCTGCGACTCTCTCATCCTGTCCTCACAGCAGAGTGGCTCCAGCCCTCCCAGCATCTCTGTGACCTCCTCTGGCCCCGCTCTAACAGGTTTATGTTCTTCTGCTGTTGGTGGCCCTAGAGCTGGAGGCAGCACTGGTTGGGGGGTGTCTCCCCAGAGTGGAGCAGAGAGACCTGCTGGCCGTCTGTTGGCTCCTCTGGATTCCTTCATAACAGACGCTCTGTTGCTGGTTTTAGAAATGTCTCTGCAATGCCAAAGATGGAGGAGCATCTCCTGGGGACCACCGTGTTCTGGAGACCATTTGACCTAAAGGGGGTTATGCTCCCCAAGTCCTTCACCTTGCTCAGCTTTGCAAAATGATCTTGAATTTTCAAGAGGGGATGAGGGGAGTGATTAGGATGGATGTGGAAACAAGGTTGGGTAACTCCCACACCAGGGGAATTGGGACTAGGTGATGTTTAAGGTCCCTTCCAATTCCAACCATTCTATGCTTTTAACTCCCAACATCTCAAACTCTGGTGGATGTAAACCAGCCCAAGCCTTTCATGAGGGCAGAAATCCTCAGGATCCCAGGAAGGAGCACTGAGAGCCTGGGGTACACCACATCCTCCCATGCTGCTCACTGGCCATACGAGCCCCAAGGCCTTGGGGTTGAGCCACAGGTGAGAGGGGCTTGATTTTTCTCAGAAAGCTCAAGCTTTTGGTTGACACCACGATGTTGTGACAAGTCATGGGGAGAGGGGCATTCCCCCTACGCCGGCAGGACACCAGCCCTGGCGTAACAAAGCTGTGCTTTTAGTCATTTAAGAGACTCCCCCAAGAGCAACATGAGCAAGGAAAGTGGCCCGGGCTCGGAGCCAGGGCGCCAGCGGTGGGATCCCTATCGTTCCTTTTCCTTCCTGGCCGGCAGGTGGGATTCCCCCCGGCCCCGGGGCTGCCATGCAGCCGGTGACATCAGGACATTCCCAGCAGCGATCCCGTGGGCACGGTGTGAGCTTTGCACTGAGTCACCCTTCGGCAAACAAGGAAGATAAGAAAGCTGGGTGGCAGCGGTCCAACCCGCACAGACGCCGGGTTATTTTGAACTAGAGAAATGATTTATGCGCTAGAGGAGGGATACCGGCATTTCCTCCTCCAAAAAGCCCTTCTTAAAATCCCTTATTTCTCCCTCTTTCTCATTGGGCTTCTTGGTTTTTCCCCTGTGGCAATTCCCAATGGCATGGAGTACCTTCACTTTCAGGTTCCTTATAAAAGAGGGCTTAAAGCAAATATCATGGTGAGAACTGCACAGAGCCGAAGCTCCAGAGGGACAGGGAGAGGTTTTGTTTTATAGGAAAAGCAGGCACTGTCTTCACCAGCAAAATGCTGTTTTCCCTCTTGAAACTGCCTTATGAAAACGAGGCCAAGGCGGTTCTTCATTTGCAACACTAATTTGAGGAACTCCGGCGGGTTAATGATATTGCCGGATTTAATTAAAGCAGTCGTTAGTCCGGAGGCGTCCCTCCTCCCCAGCAAGGGCACAATCCTTCAGAAACGCCGCCAACCTCTGGCACCAGAGCCCAACCTCTGGCCAGAAGTGTGGGACACGGTGATTTTATGGGCTTTTTCACCCCATCCCCTTCTTCTGGTACCCCCGGCTGATCTTTGAGACGTTTGGACAACCAGATCAAGAGATAAAAAGCCCTGGCAAGCCCTCAGCATCCGTTCCCATGGTCCTGACTTTCCTCCTATGGGAGATGCTCCACTCCCTTCATCATCTTGGTAGCCCTGCCCTGGACTCTCTCCAGCAGTTCCCTGTCCTTTTGGAACTGAGGGGCCCAGATCTGGACACAATATTCCAGATGGGGTCTCACCAGGGCAGAGTAGAGGGGGAGGAGAACCTCTCGCAATCTACTAACCACTCCCCTTCTAATACACCCCAGGATGCCATTGGCCTTCTTGGCCATGAGGGCACAGTGCTGGCTCACGGGCATCCTGCTGCCCACCAGGACCCCCAGGTCCCTTTCCCCTATGCTGCTCTCCAGCAGGTCATTTCCCAACTTATACTGGTACCTGGGGTTGTTCTGATCTGCTCTAGGTGTTCCTGCTCCGGCAGGGGGATTGGACTTGGATGATCTTTCAAGGTCCCTTTCCAATCCCTGAGATTCTGTGATTCTGACTTCTTTCCAGCCTTAAAGCGAGCCAAATGCAATGGTTGCCCTTGCTTTTCCCAGTAAGAATTTCCTGCTGGCAGGTCTCCAGCGTGACGTAGCTGCAAAGCCATGAGTCACTGCTTGGGTTGCCCGGCACGACGTGTGCGTTCCCCGGTCTCCGTGTTTACTCTGCCACCCTCATTTCTGACCCAGCTGTCACCTAAGTGCCTTGTTGATATCTGTGTGCTAAATGACACCTTCCAGCCTGCCGGCCGGCTCCATACCAGCTCAGCCCAGCTTCTTCACTGGGCAGGGAAGCAGTGGTGGGAATCCAGACTGATGGAAAGTGGGAAGAGACCAGCAGATTTCCCGCTGTCAAACCTGCAAACGATGGCTCCAGCTTTTCTTCTACATCCTGAAGACCCGAGGCTGGCTGCAGAGGTTGGGCTCTCCGTGGGTTTTTGGGCAGGAATATCACACCATTCCCAGCTCTTGCAAACAGGGAAGATGCTCCAGCTCCTGGGGATTAGTTTCCCAGTCCATTCCTGTACCTCATCTTGCAGGTCAAAGGCTTCACCAAACAGTTGTTTCTTTGCTTGGAAAATACACGTGCTCTCTTTTCCTCATTTGAGTTCCCTGCCTTAATTACAGTAGGAAAATAATAACAATCTACTAGAAATCAGTGAGATATCCATCCAGGTTCCCCGTCTCGTGTCAAGTTAACCTGACATGAGATGCTGATTCTCCAGTGGGATCCTTGCCAGGAAGCCTCGGAGGGAATGAGTAGCCTTCCCGGGTATCCCGGCCACAGGGATCTTTCCTCGGGGACTTTCTGCAAGAGTGGTGCTTTAATTCTCATCCCTAAATTTTCTCTTCCTGCCATTAAGCTAATAACCTCATTGTTATGTTAAGTGCATCTCCATTTTTGTAGGCACAATACACAAAGGCATTTAACTTGGTGGAAGATAATAACAGCGTGTTTCAGTCGGGGATGAACCCTCGGCTGTCTGATGACCGCCACCTGAGAGCAGGAAGGGTGACATAGAAAAGGGGTGAGCTGTTCAGATGCACACCAGCTTTTTTAGGAATGAAAGCCTTTTTTTGGAAGGGTTCAACCCAAACAACTTCGTAGCTGTTCGTGTCTTGCATGATTCAGATTTCACACACTCCCTCAGAAGGAACGTGCCTTTGTTTGGCTCAGCAGTCCTGGGCACAGCACCAGAGGTTGTCACCCACAGAATCAAAGAATGATTTGGGTTAGAAAGGACCTTAAAGATCCCTGGACAGGGACACCTCCCACCAGAACAGGTTGCTCCAAGCCCCATCCAGCCTGGCCATGAACCCCTCCAGGAATGGGGCAGCCACAGCTTCTCTGGGCAACCTGGGCCAGGCTCTCCCCACCCTCACACCAAAGAGCTCCATCTCCCCTCTTTCAGTGTCAAACTCTCCTCCCTTATCCTATGGCTCCCCTCCCTGATCAAGAGTCCCTCCCCAGCTTTTCTGGAGCCCCATGAGGGACTGGAAGGGACTAGAAGGTCTCTGTGGAGCGTTCTCTTCTCCGGGCTGAACCCTCCTAACTCTCACAGCCTGTCCTCAAAACAGAGGAAGGGTGAAAGAACCCCCTCCAGCCCTCCCAGCATCTCCGTGGCCTCCTCTGGCACCGCTCCAACAGGTTGGGGTTCTTCTGCTGTTGGTGACTCCAGAGCTGGAGGCAGCACCGGGGGGCTTTCTCCCCACAGTAGATCAGAGGGCCAGAATGCCCCCCCTCACCCTGCTGGCCACGCTGCTGGTTGCCATCTGTGGTGTCATCCTAGCCACTAGCAAAAGAGATTATGGCTCCATGGATCCCAACTAATTGTCCTGCCTCACCCTCCAGGGATTTTCCCTTCCAGCCCCTTCAAGTACATGTGGAAGAAGAATTTCCCTTGTCACAGCCCAAGCTTGCATTATACATTCATGCATTTAAAGCATATACAGCCTCATAATTATATTCTGGGATATTTTAAGTGCTTCTTGTAGGGATTTGAAGGCCTTGTAACTAACTCAGTGCAGCATATGTTGCTTTTATAGTAAGCTCCTTTTCTGACAGCTGCCTGCGTGGGTTCCCCCTACTATCTCCATCCTCCCATCAATGAGCTGCACACGGGGGACTGGAGGAACAGCAGGAGCAGGTACCACTCATGGACCAGAGCAAAGCATCTTCCCTTCCCTGCCCGGGCAGGAAATCCCAGTGTTTTCCCAGCAGCAGTGCCCAGGTGAGACTTGGAAAGATGTGGAGCTCTGCGTCGAGTGGCTTAACCAGAAAAAGGGTGAGGGCTGGCATGAATGATGCCATCTCACAGGCTGGCATATGCTCCTTTGCCATGGTTACATGAGCCAGGGAGGGAAACTGAAGGGTGGTGGATACCAAAGTGCTATTTCTTCTCTTTTAAGCCCAGTGGGTTAACAAACCCAGTTTCCAAAGCTGTGACAGGAACGCTAACGGACAGGAAGCGCTCATGATTGTCCAAGGACCTGACCAGAGCTGGTACACACGCCTCAGCTTTCTTTTTTGCCCCTGGAAGAATCTCTTTCTCACCTACCAACTGGTAAACATTGCTACTTCTTCCTGTTTGTTACTGGGTCAGCTTCATCTTCACTAACAACCTCATCCTTGGAGGTCTTCAAGGCCAGGTTGGACGGCACTTTGAGCAACCTGGTCTGGTGGGAGGTTGCCCAGGGCAGGGGTTTGAACTCGATGATTTTTAAGGACCCTTCCAACTCTAACCATTCTGTGTTTCCATGATCTTGGCTCCTCCTCAGGCCACCTTGTTGGTTTCCAAGGCTTATACATGGAAAAGAGCTCTCCCAGGAGTACCTGCAAGGGGAGGGATGCTCCTACAGGACAGGGGATGTTCTCAATGATGCCCTTGGATCTCAATGACGGGCTCACGGCCATCATTGCTGATGGTGGTTTGCCAGAGCACAACAGCAAGGGACAGAGCTGCGGTTCCCTACCACAATCCCCAAGCCATCTGTCATTGAGATGATGGAATAATCCTACTGAGTAATATAATTAATAAGAAATAACAAAAATTGGTGAGCTACCCAGGAACACAGCTGATTGCATGGATCTGCGGAATCAGAGGGTGATGTCCTCGTGCATCCGACCCTCCTCCCAGTGCCCAGGGAACAGCCTCTCCCACGTGGAGGTGCAGAAATTCCCTGATGTTAACACACACTTTAAATTATTATCATGAAAGTGCCCAGAGCCATGGCTGAGTGCTTTAAAAATAACCCAAAATAGCACATAAAAATAAATGGCCCTCCCTGGTGTTATCCCAAAGAGCTGCACCATCATATGAGACCTTGGAACCTGCCTGGAGACAGCCAGAGCAGTCAGCATGCTCCCAGTTAAGCATCCTTCAGACTTCGGGGGTTTAGTGACCAAAGGGCAGGCCCTAAATCTTCTGTGAAGGCCAAGCTGCTCTCCCCCTTGTAGTTGGGAAAAAAACCTTGTCTTCTGGGTCTCTCATGACAGGAAAGACATTGAGGTGCTGGAGTGGATCCAGAGAAGGGCAATGAAGCTGATGAGGGGTCTGGAGAACAAGTCATATGAGGAGCGGCTGAGGGAGCTGAGGGTGTTCAGCCTGGAGAAGAGGAGGCTGAGGGGAGACCTTCTCACTCTCTACAACTCCCTGAAAGGAGGAGGTAGCCGGGGGGGGGCAGTTTCTTGTCCCAAGGAACAGGTGATGGGACAAGAAGAAATGACCTCAAGTTCCACCAGGGGAGGTTTAGGATGGATATCAGGAACAATGTCTTCATGGAAGGGTTTGTCAAAGCTTGGCAGAGGCTGCCCAGGGCAGTGGTGGAGTCTCTAGCCCTGGAGGTATTTCAAAGCCAGGCAGACGTGGTGCTGAGAGACACAGGTCAGTGGTGGCTTCTTCAGTGTTTGGTTGATGGTTGGACTCGATGACCTGAAAGGTCCCTTCCAACCCAGACGATTCTACCATTCTGTTTCTCCTTGGTGGCAGTTGGCTCATCCGTGTGGTATGTGGGGCTGTCGGTCACCGTGTCTCGTTTCTGGTGGTGTAACGTGATGGGCAGCGCAGCCCTGACCCGTGGGCGGATCTTTCCCAACACTCTCAGTGTGAAATTTTCCCATAGCTTGTCTGGAAACTCTTCTTGGCCACTTTTTCTTGGAACAGACCACTAACACGGAACGGAAATCTGCAGGCTCTGGGCCAGGTTTCATAACGCCTCCAGAAGCAACGCGGGGACAGTAGTAACTGCATTGACAAACTAAGTGTTGAATGAGAGTGACAACCTTTGGGCTCCCTGGTTGTGTAAACATGGGCTTTCTTCTGCTCTGCACACAACAGAAGAGCTACAGAGAAACCACGTGGGCCCAGCTGGCCCCCAGATTACTCCTTTCTCTGAACATCCACCACGTGGGACTGCTGGCTGTGTGGCGATTGCTGCTCTGGAGGGGTGGGAAATCTCTGGAATCATGAAAAGCTGCCCATGCTGAAGCCATTCCTACATACCCTGCCAGCTCCAGGCTCCCTCCCACCTGTCCAGGCTTTCCCCAGGAGGATGTTTCATAGAATCATAAAATGATAGAATTGTCGAGGTTGGAAGGGACCTTTAAGATGATCGAGTCCAACCATCAACCTAACTCTGATAAAAAGCCATCACTAACCCGTGTTGCTCAGCACTATGTCAGCCTGGCTTTTCATTCCCTCCAGGGGTGGTGCCTCACCCCTTTTCCTGGGCAGCCTCTTCCAAGGCTTGACAACCCTTTGGGTGAAGAAATTTTTCCTAATATCCATCCTAAACCTCCCCTGGTGCAACTTGAGGCTGTTTCCTCTCATCCCATTGGGAGAAAGAGACCAATATCCCTGGCTACTCCCTCCTTTCAGGGAGTTGTAGAGAGCAAGGTCTCCCCTCAGCCTCATCTTCTCTAGGCTGAACACCCCCAGCTCCCTCAGTCGCTCCTCATAAAGCTTATTCTCCAGACCCTTCCTCAACTTTGTTGCCCTTCTCTGGACCCGCTCCACCCCCTCAATGTCTTTTTTGTGGTGAGGGGCCCAAAACTGGGCACGGCACATGAGGTGGGACCCTGCTTTAAATAACAAGCTGCTGAAGCAAGAGACGGGGGAGGAAGGCGCGTTTCCAGTTCTCTGCCGTTCCCTTTCCCTGCAGCCCATTGTGTATTTTATATCCACCGCCAAATTATTCATGCATTAGGTATCTTCACCACACCAGCTTTATGATGAACTCATAAAACATAAATATTCTGCACTCCAGAGGGATTTTTATGGTGTGGTTTTCAGGGTATTTAGCAAGCACTTAATCTTGCCCCAGCTGTGGCTTTCTCAGCAAAGCGGAGGTCCCCAGGAAGGGATGTACAGGGGATGGGGACCAGCAGAACCCGTGCAAGGGATGGCATCACCCATTTTTGGGTCCCCCATCCTGCAGCATCACCATCAGCATAGCCCCTGCCCCGTGGCAGCTGGGTCAGTAAACCCATGGATTTGCTTTTTTATTCATGTACTTCATGCCTCTCTTTCGTAGGTAGTTTTAATAGCCACGAAGTTAAACGAGGAGCCACTAAAGTGGAATTGCAGGACATTCAGAGGGCATCTCTGGCAGGGGGCTGGGCCTTGGAGATGGCCCTGGCTGGGAGAGCTGTGCACAGGGCAAGGGAAAACGCCCAGGAAGAAAATATGGGCAGAAAATGAGAACTGGTGATGTAAGGCAGGGCGTTTTCATTAAATGTAATGAAAGAAATGCTGACAAACCCTTTCTTTTTTCTTTCTTTTTTTTTTTGCATTGGAGACTGCTCATTAAATGAGATCTAAGTGTTTTAAAAATATATATATATATATATTATAAATATATATGTTGTTTGCATGAGAAATAACACCAAGGATTGCCATGGTGGGGAAAGTGGGACAGAGCAGCTTGGGCTCCCCTGGGGGACTCAAGCTCCCTTGGGGTGGGAGGGAGCATCAGTGGGGATAAAGCAGGGCCAGGACCATGCTTGGGGCTCTCTCAGGCCGGAGCAGAGGGAGCTACAGGGTTTGGAGATGTTCCATTGCAGGTGAGGACGTGGGATGGTGGGTTTATTCCAGGACTAGGGAGCAGAGCAGCGGAAAACCTGCACTTGGAGCCTCCTGTTGCCGGTAAAGGCTCCTGCCAATGACAAATATGCAAAAGCATTTCAACAATGTTCTTCAAACCACCTCAAAATGTTCCCCTGAGCCTTGTCGGGCTGGAATGAAAGCATCCAGGCTGCCCTGAATGCCCATGAGATGGGAAGCTGCCCACGCACCAGGCACACTGCTGAGCAAACCTGCTGCCTTTGCTGGCCCAGCAAATTCCTCCCAGAGCAGAAGGATGATGCTCCTGGATTAAACTGAGAGGCATCACTCTGTTTCCCTCTTGCACTGAGAGTTTTATTGTCATTTTAATATATTATGTTCTACAGTCAATGTATTCTATATATTCTATATTTTCTATATATTCTATATTTTCTGATCTGTTCTATTGATTTTCATGTAATAATTTTATAAAATTTTTCCCTTTTTATACATATAAATATATATAGAATCATAGAATCATTCAGGTTGGAAGAGACCCTTGGGATCATCAAGTCCAACCATCAGCCCACTCTACAAGTTCTCCCCTACACCAGATCCCTCAACACCACATCCAATCTACTCTGAAACACAGTNGTAGACCTGGATGTGTCTAACGGGGCTATGGAAAAGCATTACTCCTCCTGCCTCCACAGTACTCCACATCCTCCCAGAGCAGCCATCATGCTGGGCACAGGGAAGAAGGACTAAAGGTACTTCTGTGCATCACTTCAAAGCCCGGTTGGTTCCATTGTGGGTCACCCAACTGCAGGACCAGCCAAGCCCCTGGGTATGCAGCCCCACATCCCTCCCAGGATGGGGATTGTGGTCCCCGGAGCTGCTGCACGTGATGCTTGTGGCCCACCCATAGTCCTACCCATGGGGTGCTTGTGCCAGCCCTTTCTACTAACCCAAAATTGGCCCAGTTTGACACGAGCACCGTTCAGGAAAAGAGATTATTAGGGGTGACACCAGTGAAGTGCTGGCATTGTTCATTGCGTGGAGGTTTTTTTGATTATGGATGAAAAATCTACCTTCCTTCCGACTTTTCGTACATCTCCACTTCTGTGAACCTGAATTCTACTTTTTTAAAATAGCTGTTATGCCTGTACTGTGTCCTAAAATACACACCTAACCTACTTTCATCGAGTTCCCTACCAAAGATGTCAACTTGCAGCTTAAGGAGCAGGGTCCCTGTAGCAGGACATCACTGGGGAGGGTCAATCTGTTCCTGGGACAACCTGCAGAGAAGCAGCAGGGCTGCAGAAGGTGAAGCAATGATGTTTATAATTCCTTCTATATATTTTTTTCCTAAGGATCAAAGCAGTAATTGGAGCTTGTTGTGAAATTCAGCATTTGGTTTTATTTTTGGGACACACAGGCAGGCATTCAGGGACGTGGCCAAACCACAGAGGAATGCAAGCTCGGCTCTTTGTTATCCCCTGGGAATGGTCTGCCATGAAATGTCTGGGCTTTATTCCTCCCAACCAGCAGTGATCACCCAGCTTTAGCCCATCACTGGGACTGCTGCCCATCCAGGCTCTGGAGAGGGTGACAACAATAAATAAACCAGAGGGAAAAAATGTCGTGTTTCATAACTAGGGCTGATGGTTGGACTCAATGATCCCAAGGGTCTCTTCCACCCAAAATCATTCTATGATTCTATTCTATAACCCTCAAAGCAAGATGCTAAGTCTTGGTCAACAGGTTGAACTTCTCTCTAAAAATCCAGGGCATGTCTTGTGGGAGTTTTTGTATTTCCTCCATCCAGCTCTAATGCTGGAGGTCTCCTCCAACTGCCAGCTGAAATGGTCATCCCAGCACCCAGGCTTCAGAACCCCTCCATGCCATGCAGCTGGTGAGAGGTAAATGTCCACCAAAAAGCTACCTGGCTCCCCAAAATGGAAGTGTGATGAGCCCCAAGTCCAGCTGCAGCAGGATGTGGTGTGGGGAGATGAGTGTGACAGAGCTTAATTGTCCTGCACAAGAGCGTGGTCTGGGATTACTGACTGCTGTCACCTCCCTGGACATCTCTCAGGGCTACATGAAGCTGGGGCTGCTCATGGTTAGTCTGAAAGGAGAGTGTAGCAAGGTTGGGGTCGGTCTCTTCTCCCAAGGAACAGGCCATGGGACAAGAGGGAACAGCCTCAAGTTGCACCAGGGGAGGTTCAGGGTGGATATTAGGAACAATTTCCTCACCCAAAGTGTTGTCAAGCCTTGGAAGAGGCTGCCCAGGGCAGTGATGGAGTCACCATCCCTGAAGTACTTAGAAGCCAGGAAAACATGGTGCCAAGGGACATGGGTTAGTGGTAACTTGGCAGAGTTGGGTTAACAGTTGGACTTGATTTTAAGAGCCTTTTCCAACCTAAACAATTCTATGATTCTACGATACAAACTGGGCAGGGCTTTGGTGCTCCTTCCCTGCACCCCAACCAGCAGCACCACCCTGGGCTTTGGTTACGAAGTGGAGCCCTGGGTATGATATTGCAACGCCTACATCTCATTTTCACTTTGAACTTGGATTTCCAGAGGTGAAAACACTCATTTCTGGCCCCATTGAAGAGGTTTATGAAGCATTTTCACCCAAGCTGTAGGGAAGAAATGCAGGGTTGTAAAGAGGAACAAAGAAGTTCAATCTCCAAGGGCTGAGGAACATATCCAGAACATGATGGGTTTATCCAGGTCACCTTTTTCATTCGCACCCAGTAAGGAAATTAACGAAGCTCCCAGAGTTATTACCTCTAATTCATGACCTATTAATGGCAATAAAGCTTTAAGAAAGCACAAGAGAGATTATGCTGAAGGGCAAAGGGAACGCCGGTGCGTGACTCTTAGTGGTTTATCTTAGTGATTTGGACTCCTGGATGGGTGAAGGGGGAACACAGGGTTTGATCCCTGCCCCAGGGACTGCCCTGCATTTCCCTGGGGAGCAGCATGTGGAACACCAACACTTCAGAAAAATGGTGAGTGGGTAATTAAAGGCTGACTAATCTATTTAAAAAAAAAAATGGATGGAGGAAGGAACTCGAACCATCGCAGAGGTAAATGGAGAATGATATAAAAGTGGAGCAAAGGTGAAAGAAAGGTTAATTGAGCCTGACTTGGGTAAGATAATGGATTTCTTAGACAAAGGAAACGTAGGAGATAATGCATCTCTCTGGACTTGGGCAAGAGCAGGCTGCAGGGGCACAGGGGGAGGTGGGACAAGGAGGGGATTTCAGATGGAGGTGAGAATGCTGACAACTGGAGGAGCGGAGCCGTTTCCTTCAAGATCCAGATGAAAAGCCACGGTGTTTGGTATTTTCATTAATGACCCTAACAGGACAAAAAATGGAGAGGGGAGTGGGGGTGTTGCTGATGAAGTATGCTGATGGCACAAGTTTCAGGGGAAACATCAATAGCTAGGGGGCCTTGAGGACTGAAATAACGGAGAGGAGAGGAAATCCAATAGTGTAACACGCACTGGGAATCTCACAAGGAAGGCATGAGCCGTACAGTAAGAAGGCATCGGTTCAACATGATTAAGGAGAAGAGTTCTGCCCAGTCACAGGGAATGACAACCTCCCAGGAGAGGCACAAGGATCTCATTAGGCCTCACCTGAAATGTTGTACACAACTCTGATCTGGTGTGTTCCAGAAAAAATTGAGCTCTCCCAGGGCAGGGTAGACACCAGGGAGCTGGTGCCTTTAATCTACCAAAACTTTCAGCAAAGAAAAGCAAGAGAAAATCTATTTAAATATCTGTGAAGACATTTAAGGGCCAGATATTAGGCAGAGGCAAGAAGTTATTTCAAGTCATGGACAAGTGGGAGAATACAATGGGAATTGGAGGAACCCTTCAAGATCTGACATAAAACCATTACAGCAATGAGGTTTCAAAGACCAAGACACTGTTTTGGTGGCCAGTTGTGAAAGCTAAGGAGCCATCTGTGCTCAAGGCATTGGATGACTACGTTCTTAGGTGGTAGAAGGAGACTATTTGATGTGGTACCTGCAGTAGCAGAGGACTCCATGATAAACCTGAGGATCCTTCAAGTCAGACCAGAAAAACCTGAGATCCTGCATCCACCCTCGTAGCTGATCTGATCATTGTGTGTGATAACCAACAGGCGGGAGGAGGAGAAAGGGCTTGATGTTGTCGAGGATTTCTTTGTTCCCACGGTCAGCTGGGGGCAGATTAGATTGCCACCAAGAGATTTGAATAATTGTCTCTCCGAGCCCCCTGTGGTGGGGCACAGCCCTCCTCCTCCTCCTCAGCTCCATCCTAAGAGTTGACTTTTAGGTGCTGTGGGTCTCAGTAACCGCATGTTTTTTGTGATTGGGAAAAAAAATGAAGAATTTGTTGGTGATAAAACTACTAGTGATTACTTGCTTTTTCCCATGGTTTGTTGTATTTTTTTCCACAACAGTAAATCAGGGCAGAGGAACGGGATTTGGAAGTATTTATTACTTTGAGCAATCAAAGATTGTGTTGCAACATGGGGCTAGATGAAATGCCAAGAGGGAAGGGGAAGGGGAGCTAGGGAGGTGTGAGGCTCAGAGCCCAAGGCTGGGGAGAAGGTGATGATTACGTTAAAAAACTGTAAACCAAACTGATCTGCTGCCTCCACTCATTGGTTATTTGAAATCATAGAATCCTAGAATCCTTTGATTGGAAGAGACTCTTGGGATCACTGAGTCCAACCATCAGCCCCACTCTACAAAGTTCTCCCCTACACCAGATCCCTCAACACCACATCTAATCTACTTTTAAACACATTCAGCTTAAATGCTGTGAGTTAATAAGTCTGAGTCCTGTTGCTTTGGTCTGTTCAATCTTTGTCTTTGCCTGTTCGATGTGAAAACAGACCCAATGGGTTTGCTAACAACAAAAAAAGGCATGGGTGGTTGATGATGGTGCCTGAGGACGCATACAGGATGGCGAGGGAAAGGCAGAAGGGTGTCCCATTAGATTGCACGTCTCTTTGCCCCATGAAGAACTGCATGGTGTGCATCACCAAGCCAAGGGGCATCCCACGGTCTGGCACCTCGTTTTCCTCTTTCAGGGAAGATGAGAACCTCCTTATCTCTCCAAAAAGTAAAATTACACACTCAACCGTGGCCAGTACTTTGATTTTGGTAGAAGTTTAAAATCAATAGATGCCTTTTTAAAACTCCAGTGGAATGAGTGGCTTTCAATATATTCACATTCAGCCAATATTGAATTTAAATATCTAATATGATGGTACCCACCACTGGGGCTGGCTGTGCACAGGAACACCTCTCTTGCCTTGTCTCTCCCGAGGCACCACGAAGGCAACATGCACAACTAGTGATATATTTTTCGGGTCTTTAGGTTGTCTGTCTTTTCCCAGTAGCAGAAACAACGTGGATGTAGAACAGGCCTTTTCCTGGTAGAAGAGCCATGTTCATGGTTCCCTGCACCCTCTGGCAATGTTCACTGGGGACACCCAGCACCTGCAGTGCAATGGGAATGCTTGGATGCTGCTTTGCTCCTCCTGAGCAGATGCTGCCAAGCTCCCTGGCTCCCCTTCCTTTTGCTAAATGCGCTGTTTCTGTCCCCAAAACTGCTTCTCTGCCTGGCAGGAAACCCCCACCCCCAGCAAAGCAGTGTTTTTGCTCAGACACCCCGTACATCAAAGTGCTCAATGGCCAGGGGTGTTTCACCACAAACCACCTTTCTCTTCTCCTACAGGCTGGGGTGGAAAAACAAACACCAGCCGCTGCATTAGAATGCAAAGTCAAACGAAGCCCTCTGCTCCTTATAGCTTCATTAGGAGGGCCTTCCACTTGGCAAATTAAGATGAGCCAATCAAAACTGCATTTGCAAAACACTACATTTAACAAATCAGTAACTGTAAAAACAGCCATCAAAATAGCTTTTAATGTTTCCAAATTGACTGCAGTGAATGCAGATCATATGGTGCTCAATTGAGTTTAGGAGTGAGCTATAATTTCTGCATATTTATATACCAACAGCTGAATTGTATCTTTCAATTTTTAAGCCTGTGGCTTTCAAGCCACAATGATCCCAGCTCTGAAAACCCTTTGATTCAGCCCAAAACAATAGTGGGCAAAGTGTCAGGCGAGGAGGGAGGAATCTCAGCTGTGACTTTTATCCAGATAAATTGAGACATGGGAGTGGAAGAGATCAGAGGGCTGACAGCGTTGGGCAGCAGAGAGGGGTTCATCAGCAGGCACCAGGGTGATCAATAACACCTCTCACCTGGCTCAACTCACCTCTCCCTCCCAGGGACTTCTCCTTTGGGGACAGACAGGTCAAGTTGTTTGGTCATGGTTAGGTTGTTGAAGGGATGACATGGTGAGACAGTGTTGCTTGCTGGTGTCCAGGGACCTGCCTTAGTGAGGGGATAAAGACCTTACATCCTGGGCAGCACTCCCAGCAGCATGGCCAGCAGGGTAAGGAGGGGGATTCTGCCACTCTGCTCCACTCCTAGAGCCCTCCAGCTCTGGGGCCACCAACAGCAGGAGGACCTGTTGGAGAGGGGCCAGAGGAGGCCATGGAGATGCTGGGAAGGCTGGAGCCACTCTGCTGTTTTAAGGACAGGCTGAGAGAGTTAGGGGGGTTCTGCCTGGAGAAGAGAAGGCTCTGTGGAGACCATTCAGCCCCTTCCAGTCCCTCCAGGGGCTCCAGGAAAGCTGGGGAGGGACTCTGGATGAGAGAGAGGAGCCCTAGGATGAGGGGGAAGGGTTTGACACTGAAAGAGGGAAGATGGAGCTGAGATGTGGGGAAGAAGTTCTTTGGTGTGAGGGTGGTGAGAGCCTGGCCCAGGTTGTCCCGAGAAGCTGTGGCTGCCCCATCCCTGGAGGGGTTCAAGGCCAGGTTGGAGGGGGCTTGGAGCCACCTGATGTGGTGAAAGGTGTCCCTGCCCAGGGCAGGGGGGTGGCACTGGATGGATGGTCTTTAAGGTCCCTTCCAACCCAAACTGATCTGTGATTCTGTCATCTGAGCTCAAACACATGCATTCCGAAGGAGTGGAGTCCTGCATATATTTTAAGACTGAAATAAATGCCTTTGAATAAAAACAAACAGACCAAAAAAAATGCTGACTGCTCCCCAAAGTGTTATTCTGCTTCCTTGTCACAGTCTGACCCAGATTAATAATTTTATATTGACATACACACCCAGTCACACTTGATTAGCAAAGTGCACTGAGTATCTTTTAACTGGAATAAGAAGATAATCCACATATGGGCATGCTAATAGACCTCCACAGGTAAAGGACTATAAAAAGAAAAGCAAAGAAATGGCCAGATTAGGCCAGCAAGGAAGCAAAGCAAACTCTGGCAGAAGCCCAGGGTGAAATTATTTGGGGTGGCTGGAGATGGAAGATAGGAAGAGCTTGTCCTCCCAGCTGCGCAGCTCCCACTGCCCTCCTTTATTAGCAACTCCTCCGTTTTTGAATGATAAACAATATAGATTTCATAACGCGATGATATTCTTTACCTTAACTTTTTGTATATATTCTGCCTCTCTCGGTACCAGCACCGAGCACAGCCCAGTGTAACTATAAAATCCTGCATTTCCCTGTGCTACACAAGTCCTTTCTGCCACAGGAATTAATTTATACTTAAAATACAGGTGACAGCAGCCGTGCCCAGCCCAGGTGCCACGTTCTCTTGGTTCCTCTGCTCAATACAACCATCCTCAGGGAGAGAGGAGAGGTCTGAGGCCGAAGGAGGTTCATCCCTTGGTGGGCTAAACCGGCAGGATCTGTTCTTTCTGCTAATTTATACCCAACCAGCTCTGCAGGAGGTGGATTTCTGCCCGTGGAAGGGCTGGGAACACAACCCAAAGCTTCTCTCTGGCCGCGGGATGTTAGTTTGCAGCAGATTCTTTTAGTTGAAACACTGTGGAGTTGGAGGGGAATTCCACCTCCAAAGGCTTCCTGTCAAAACTTGGGGCTTCAAATTCTCCAGCCCCCAAAAGGAAAAGGTAATAAAGTTTTGGTGAAACCTCTTGTGTCACAGAATATTAGGGATTGGACGGGACCTTGAGAGATCATCTACTCCAGTCCCCCTACATGGAAAACTTGAGTCACTTTTCTTTCCACCTCCTTCCCCAGCTGCTTATTTTGCTTAGTGAAAAAGACCTCAAATATCAGCAAATTGCATTAAAAATCTAGAGTGGATGCTACCAATCTTAATTTGGTGAGAAACTGTGATTAAAAAAAACAAAAACCAAAAGAGATGATAAAGGTGACGACGTGCCTTTTCCTCTCTCCTGTTCCCTGGACCAGGTTCCCAAGCAGAAGTCCCGTTACTGAAGGACCATCCTCAGTGATAACTTTTGCTCCTGCACCCAGAAACGTGCTATTTCAGGAGCGTGTCTGTCTTCCCATCTGTCAGTTAACACCCCTCCATAAGTTATCCCAGATGGAGGGGAAAACTGGAATTCTCCAGGACCAGTTGGGCACCCCAGGTGCCTGCACCGGCGTCGCTGCAGCGGTGAGGCTTTCGTACGGGCTGAATCTCAGCTTTCTGCCCACAAAATGCAAAACTAAATGGAATGTCTGCCATTGGGTACCATCATCCAAGAGATCTTCTGCAATTAGGAGGAATATGGCCAGGACAGCCCATTCCTTCCCCCGGGCATATATTCCCTGCTAGAAGGACTTGGATGGTGGAGTCCCCATCCCTGACTGTGTTTCAGAGTAGATTGGATGTGGTGTTGAGGGATCTGGTGTAGGGGAGAACTTCTAGAGTAGGGCTGATGGTTGGACTTGATGATCCCAAGGGTCTCTTCCAACCTAAATGATTCTATGATTCTATGATTCCACTTTATATTCTCCTAGAGCATCTCCCAGCTGGCAGAGGAGCTCTGGAGATCATTTTATTTTTGACCCCCTCCCCCCAACCCTCCTTTTTGATTCATGAATAATGAAGTGACAGCCAGAGTGTCTGAGGAGAGGTGACAAACGAGGGTCCTCAAGCACAGCGCCAGCAGACAAGGATGCCATCAGCTTTCTGCCCCCCCGTGCCCTGCTCCTGATCACCCCTTCAACAGCTTCAGGATCAGAGTTTGTCTGCAAAGGATGAGGAAAGGTAAACTCAGGGAAGCATCCTTGAATATTAAAAAATAAAAAATCAAAAAAAACCCCAGCATTTGTCTCCCTTTTGGGAGATTTTGCCAAGAAGCAATTGCATGGAAATGGCATTTTCATTTCCCATCTATACCCCAGCCCACGGTTCAGATTTCTCTCCATAAAATCAACAATGCTTTTACTGCGGGTTTGGGGCAATCCTCCTTGGTTTATGGCATGATAAAATAAAGTGGGCCTGGTCTTCAGCTGGTATTAATCACCACGGCACCACTCCATGCCCCACTGCTGATTTACACCTGGGGAGGGCTTTGGCCTGATGTGCTCCCGCATTGCATCGTCTTTCCCACCCCTGCCCAGGTGGCGTGATCCAAGGAGACCAGAAGAAGTGGGACCTGCTGGTGGCCAGGACACCCCATCCATCCCTTTGCACCTTGAACTCCTCCCTAATAAACTTTGCATTTTTGGGGTGTGCTTCCTTGTTCGTTTTCCTTATTTTTAAGCTATGTGTCCAACCTAGAGGTCCAAGCTGGGTTGCACCGACCTCGGCGTTGCTCATCACTACCAGGGCATCAGGCGTTTTCTGCGCATAGAATCATAGAATCATAGAATCCTTCAGGTTGGAAGAGACCATTGGGATCATCCAGTCCAACCATCAGCCCCGCTCTACAAAGTTCTCCCTTACACCAGATCCCCCCAAAACAACCTCTCAAGGCCTCTGAAACAGTCAGGGATGGGGACTCCACCACCTCCCTGGGCAACCCATTCCAGGCTCTGACCACTCTTGCTGGGAAGAATTCTTTCCTAATGGCCAGCCTAACCCTACCCCGCTGCAGCCTGAAGCCATTCCCTCTCCTCCTATTGCTAATTGCCCGTGAGAAGAGACCAGCACCAACCAGCACCAGACAACCCTGCTGCAAAGAGTGATGCCGGTGTGAAAACTTCCCCTGAGAGCGATAGAAATCCTCCAGAGAGGATATTTTTCCCAGAAGGAGACCATTCCATGCATATTCACGGCTGTGCAGAGCTGATGCAGTTGTTGGCACACAACCGCACCGTGTCTTGGATGCATTTTTCCTGTCTGTTCCCTGACGCATAAACATTGACGCATACCAGGAACCTGGCAGCAGACACGACCTGGAAATACACTTTTTCAAATTTTCCAAGCTCTGAGGACAGAACAGCACATTTGCATTCTCCAAAGGGGAACTTAGATTATGGGTTTTTAACACATCTTTGTCTCTGCTCTCTTAAAACAATCAGCACTCAGTGGGTTTCTGTATGAGGGAATACAGGTTTCAGTGCATTAAGAAAGGACCTTTTCCATTCATTCAGAACGTTGTGGACGTGTGTAAGGATGGCTTGCATGGCTTGTGTGGTGCCTTGCAATAAACCCTCTTGTCTCCCTGCTCTAAAATTGCATGGTCTTCCTGCAATGGGCATGGGCATGACATAGAGTCCAGGACACCCTGTCCCTTTGCACCCTTCGCTCATGGCTAGATGATGTGGCAGAGGGAGCCATGTCAGAGCAGAAGGAACCTCCCAAAGCTCTCCAGCCTCCCAAAAGTTGGTGCCTGTCCCGTTACCCAGTGCTGCATCTCACAGGAAAAAGCAGAATTAAGAGCAGGGTTGTAAGCAGGGAAGAAATCCCTGGTGAGTTAGATGTCTCCGAGGAGGAGTTGCTGTGGTGAGTGATGAGCAGCAAACATGAAGGTCTCCTCCAGCAGGGCCAATGTGGCAGGCAGCTGTGCTCTCGTGACACTGCCGTCAGCTTTTATTGCTCCAAATTACACGCCATTACTTCTCTGCCTTTGGGAACGCCTGCAGTTACTCCAGCGAGGCCTCTGCCAGGCTTCATTCATGACTCCGGGGAGGGGAAGAGAGCCTCTGACGGGACTCGCTGTCTGACATCGCTCGGTGCCGCGGTTGTGGTTCACACCATCTGCATCCACTAATGCGGGAAGGGGATGACTTCATGTTCCCTGCGACGTTTCAGATGAGATTAGCATTGCACTGTGCAACTCAAAACCAGACCTAGTTTTTTTCTGCTGTTGTAGGATGGCCTTACTTCTGCAAACCAGTGATAAATCAGCCGGTCCTTTCAGATTTTCTTTGATTTTCATAGAATGGTTTGGGTTGGAAGGGACCTTAAAAGACCATCCATCCAGTGCCACCCCCCTGCCCTGGGCAGGGACACTTCCCACCAGACCAGCTTGCTCCAAGCCCCCTCCAACCTGGCCTTGAACCCCTCCAGGGATGGGGCAGCCACAGCTTCTCGGGGCAATCTGGGCCAGGCTCTCACCACCTTCACACCAGAGGATTTTAACCCAACAAAACTCATTGCAGTTGTTGACCAGCACAGTTCTGTCCTGACCTGGGTGACAGGTCTCAAACCCCCAGGTGCCTGGATGTCAAGCTTGCTTCCAAGGATGGCCTTTTTTCCAGCTTTCCCATGGTGTGCCCATGGATGGTGGGGTGGTGGCTCTCACCTGGACCCCACTGGCAGCAGCAGGGTCATCAGCCATAAAGGGAGAGGAGCTGCTCAAAATCCTCTGGATTTCTTCAACCATAGAGTCCCTTTTTTTATCAGGAACAGCTTTGGGGGAGATGCCCCACAGCCAGTCACAAAACTGCCACTGCTCTTTAGTCCGTGGAGGTGAATTATCTGATGATATCTAAGATAACGTTGTGCTAGACCAAGGGCATCCTATGCACAGGCTTCTTTTTTCTTTTTAATAGGGAGGACAACTCAAAAATCCTTAGGGCCATCACTAGTGGTGGTGAAATAAATGCTCTTATTTTCTTTCCTTCACTGTTACTTGTGTTTCTGATCCAGCACTGCGGCAAGAGGTGTGCATTTTAGGTATATTAGGTCAAAATGCCTAATTTTTGCTTGCACTAAGACCACTTCTTGTCTTTTAAATTCACTGAGAGGGGATTTTGCGTGCCGAGAGCTGTGTCAAATGGCCATTTTTGAGATGAGAAACAAATCTGTGGCTCAAAGAACTTACTAAACCCAACCATGCACCATTACATAATTGCTTGTAGAATTCTGTGGGTGAAAACTGGCCTTTTCTCTAATAAGGAAGATGATCCCAAACATCCAAGATAGAATCATATAATCATAGAATCATTCATGTTGGAAGAGACCCCCGGGATCATCCAGTCCAACCATCAGCCCCACTCTACAAGTTCTCCCCTACACCAGATCCCTCAACACCACATCTAATCTATTCTGAAACACAGTCAGGGATGGGGACTCCACCCCCTCCCTGGGCAGCTGATTCCACTGACTGACCACTCTCTCTGGGAAAAACTTTTTCCTCATGGCCAGCCTAACCCTACCCTGCTGCAGCTTGCAGCCATTCCCTCTCCTTCTATCGCTCATTGCCCGTGAGAAGAGACCAGCACCAACCTCTCTGCAATGCCCTTTCAAGCAGTTGTAGAGAGGGATGAGGTCTCCCCTCAGCCTCCTCTTCCTCAAACTAAACAACCCCAACTCCCTCAATCCATCCTCATAAGCCTTATTCTCCAGGCCTCTCACCAGCTTCGTTGCCCTCCTCTGAGCTCACTCGAGCCAGGTTACAGCTGCACGTGGGCAGCTTGGGTACCAGCAGGGCCAACATGGGTGAATTAGAACCATTTAGGTTGGAAGTAACCCTTGGGATCATCGAGAATTACTGGCTGAACCTTCACCAAAGGTACCCTGTTCAGATGAGAAGGAATTCACCTTGGTCCCAGGGCAGCAAAGGCCACGGTCTCAGCTGGTATCTCCTGCCCTGGAGCTCCATACACCATGATGGACATGGTAGATATATTTTGGGGAAAATATCCAGTCTTTGATTAGAGGTTACTTTTCCTGCCCTCTGGCTGATGTAATCCAGAGCAAACTGCTCTAAACGAGATTTTAAGATACCTGCTATTAGATTACATGATATTATGTTAAATTATTATTGAAATATTATTGCATTACTGACAGAGGAGCTGAAAGGTGTAATGAAAGCATCAAACAAATGCAGGCTGGCCAGAGGGAGGCCTGACTGTGCCTGAAGCTAGGCAACCACGCTAATTAAGACCATTAGGATGCAGAATAATCAGCGTTGGGTACAGATTGATTTGGCTGGCCGTGCATCCGTTGCAAGAGCTGGTGGGAGCAACCCTCCATGTTTCCAGCCCAGGCACGGTTCTTGTCGCCCACCCCAGCGAGCTACCCAGTAAGCAGAGGAGTTCAAATAACTGTGCCTGTAACTGCCTTTCCACTAGAAAACTAATTTATGATCAGCAAAAAGCCAGGGTAATTACTGTAGTAAACAGCAGCAGTAAATATTTAGCAGGAGCAGGAACACCCTCAGAGGCACCCGAGCTGCCCCCCGGCCTGTTGTGCTGCTGCAGCAGGGGGCGTATAATCACAGAATGGTTAGAGTTGGAAGAGACCTCAAAGAGCATCGAGTTCCAACCTCCCTGCCCTGGGAGGGGACATCTCCCACCAGAGCAGGTTGCTCCAAGCCTCATCCAACCCAGTCTTGACCCCCTCCAGGGATGGGGCAGCCACAACTTCCCTGGGCAACCTGTTCCAGAGTCTCACCACCCTCACACCAAAGAACTTCTTTCTGGTATCTAATCTAAATCTTCCCTCTTCCAATTTAAAGCCATTACCCCTTGTCCTGTGACTCCACTCCCTGACAAAGAGGCCCTCCCCAGCTCTCCTGGAGCTCCATTCATGTACTGGAAGGCTGCACTAAGGTCTCCTGGAGCCTTCTCTTCTCCAGGATGAACAACCCCAGCTCCCTCAGCCTGTCTTCATAGCAGAGGTGCTCCATCCCTCTGATCATCTTCATGGCCCTCTGCTGGACCCCTTCCAACAGGTCCATGTCCTTTCTGTGTAAAGGACTCCAGAGCTGGACACAGTGCTCCAGGTGGGGTCTCACCAGAGCAGAGTCAAGGGGTAGCATCACCTCCTGGGACCTGCTGGCCATGCTTCTTTTGATGCAGCCCAGGATGGGGTGCCAGTGCACACTGCCAGCACATGTTGAGCTTCTCATCCACCATCACTCCCAAGTCCTTCTCCTCAGGGTTGTGCAGGTAATGTCAAACAATGGTGGAAATCGGACATGGGGCTGGTGAAGGGCCTGGGGCATAAATCTTATGGAGAGAGATTGAAGGAGCTGGGACTGTTTAGTTGGAGGAAGAGGAGGCTGAGGGGAGACCTCATCACTCTCTACAACTGCTTGAAAGGACATTGGAGAGAGGTTGGTGCTGGTCTCTTCTCACAGGGAATTAGTGATAGAAGGAGAGGGAATGGCTTCAAGCTGCAGCAGGGTAGGGTTAGGCTGGCCATGAGGCAAGAATTCCTCCCAGCAAGAGTGGTCAGAGCCTGGACTGGGCTGCCCAGGGAGGGGGTGGAGTTCCCATCCCTGACTGTGTTTCAGAGTAGATGAGATGTGGTGTTGAGGGATCTGGTGTAGGGGAGAACTTGTAGAGTGGGGCTGATGGTTGGACTGGATGATCCCAAGGACCTCTTCCAACCTGAAAGATTCTATGAATCTGTGACGTTTCAGAGCAGATTTAGAGCAGGCCAAGAGCCTGTATCTCCTGCCTGTTTTCCATGGGGATGGAGGAAAGCAGCAGCAAGCAATCTGTGGCAAATCTCTCCCAGCATTTCCCCATGCCAGTGCAGACTGGGGGGGAGGAGGGGAAATCCTCCTCCCAGCATCTTGGCAGGAGCCCTAGAAGAAGTATCCTTGGGATGCCATCGCAATGACAGCCTATTGCTCCAGCTCTTGATGAGAAATGGGTTTTGCAATATTAGAATTCAAGCTTCACAAGTGAGAAAAAAAAATATATAAATAAATAGATAAAAAATTCCTCCCATCCATGCTGTCACGCAGATTTTGGAGAACATGACGAGGAGCCAAGTCAAAATATTAGGAGTTTTGCATTATGTGACCTACTCACGCTGACAGACTGGCGAGATGGATGTGATAAACAGTGCGTCTGCTCATGCAGATTAATGAGGTTAATAGCAACACATTCCCGAGGAACCCAGGCACTAGGCATCAGGAACAGAGGCGTTCAGCTCTGCAGGTTGCTCGTAACCCCCCACAGATGGTGGAGGGTCCTGTGACATGAAACATCTGTGGTGGGACAGGGAGAAAACCTTAGACTTTATGACTTTTCAGATTACCGTGGCTTGAGCTGTGCAGCAGCTGGTGGCACTAGGGTGATGATGCTGCAGTGATGGGCCGAAAGCTCCTGGTTGGTTGAGGCTGGCTTGAAAGGCTGAGAGACTTGGGTCTTTTTAGTCTGGAGAAGAGAAGGCTGAGGGGGGATCTGATCAACACCTAGAAATACTTCAAGGGTGGGTGTCAGAAGGATGGGGCCAGGCTTTTTCCAGTGGTGCCCAGGGACAGGACAAGAAGGAATGGGCAGAAACTGGAGCATAGGAAGTTCCATCTAAACCTGAGGAGGAACTTTGCTGTGAGGGTGTCAGAGCCCTGGCAGAGGCTGCCCAGAGAGGTGGTGGAATCTCCATCTCTGGAGACATTCCAAACTTGCCTGGACATGTTCCTATGGATCTCCTGTGGCAGGGGGTTGGACTAGATGATCTCCAGAGGTCCCTTCCAACTTCATACTTCTCTGTGATTCTGTGTGGTTGAGCACCAAGTGAACTGGTAGCAGTGGGGTTGTGATGACCACAACCATCACTGCATACACGCACAGCCAGCGTGGGGAGAATGAGTGGGGGAGAGAGGATGCACCACCTCCAGCCTTAGACTAGCCTTGGAGAGACCCAACCAGCTAAAGCAACTTAGCCCAGGCCCATAGTTGACCCTGCTTGTGGCTGGACGTCCCCTCCAACCTGAATTACCCTATCATCCCCTTGAAGGGCTGGGGGCTCCTGGGTCTCACTGGGCTCCTCATGCTGAGGACAGCCTGCCTTTCCCTTACCCCTTTACTCTCGAGGTCCTGGCCCACCTTGGGTCACTGTTTCAAAGCCTTGGTACAAGCAAAACCTTTTTTGGGAGAGGAGGAGGCCATTGGGAGGAGCCAAGCACAGGACTGGGTTTTCTACAGATTTTAATCAGGGAGGTTCTTTGTGTTACAGAGATTATTAAGGTTTTTATGAATACCTCAAATACTTCACTGGCCAGAGCCCATGAAGCAACCAATAATATTAACATTTCTAGCTGTTTCCCCTAAATCTTTCCAGTCACTTTGCATTATTAAAATATTTGGGGAGCAAAGTACATGCTGAGAACAGTTTCATTGCAAAGTGATCGGAAACAAGAAAGAATCAAGAAAAACCCTCTCTGGAGATCTTTCCCACAGGTAGCACTGTGGGGGAAGCCACCTATGGAGCTGGGTGGATGTGTGAGGAGACAGAAAGTCCTGCTCTTTGGCAAGGGAAAGCCTTGTCCACTCTCCCCCGTTGATGACCAAGCCACCTACACCCACCGTGCTCTTCAGGGGCGCACACCACCCTAATGCTGCCTCCCCATTAAATGTGTATCCTGAGGCTCCAGGTTGGTTATCACATCAGGGCTGATCCTGAAGACCTAAGGGTGCTCAAACCATCCCCTCCACAGAGCAAGGATGGACACTCCAAAGCACCTGGTGGTGCCTGCCCTTTGGAAATATGTTTCTTAAATAGCTCGTTGCATCAATCATCTCTTTGTAGTGCAGCGTTGACATCTTTCCTTCCCCAAATCCCTCCCAGTGGGTAAAACATGTACTGGGTTACAGACTAATGGCAATTAAAACGTCTCTCTTATAATTTATAATGCTCCCATAATGGAAATAACAGAAGTTGTCGGGGCACTGGAACCCCCCTGGTACCCAGCGGCGAGTTCTGCTAGCGACATCAGGAGAAACAGGCAAAACAGATGAAGCGGTCCTGAGCTTGGCTGAGTCCGGGGAAAAAAAACAAAAAAAAAGGGAAAATAGTAATGAACTTTAAGGTTAGCCCAGAAAAATACATCTGAGGAAGCGCAGGAGGAAAACTTTTGCCTTGTCTCTTTCCCCTCCGAAAGGGACAAGGTGTTCAGCGGGGCTTAGAGGAGATCTGCTCACATACAAAGAAAGGAGGGGGCAGAGACGAGGCGATAATCACCCGCTAATTGCTAATCACAGAGGCCTGGGCCGAGGCTGACTCTCCCTGTTACTGAGACAAAAGCAGGAGGTTATGAAACCATCGGCTCACTCCTGCAAAATCACCTTTATCCAAACAATAACTGAAGGACACAGACAAAAGAGAGGCAAATGTCGTCAGGAATCCAGCAGCTGCCTCCCTGAGACTGTGAGCTCAGGAGAGAAAATCTCCCTGGAGTTAAAACTCACCGCCTTTTAATTCAGCATCTCAAGCCAAAAACACCACCTGGGCTTCTGAGACCTGCAAAGCCTGTGGCAATGGGCTATGGTCAAGGGATGTGTGACTGCTGCCTCCTTGCCATTCAGCTTCAAGGTTTGGCTAATTTGGTGTGTTTTCATGGAAATATCTCTGGTATCACGCCTGCAGGCTGGCCTTGTGCCTGCACTCTCCAAGCACTTGTGGATGGGCTTTGAGCAGGAACGGTATCATGGGGAAACCATCCCATGGCAGAGAGGCTTGAAATGCAGGGCTTGGTGTGCCCTGGTCTCCAAAAAAAAAAGAAGGTAAAATCAAGTCATAGAATGGTTTGGGTTGGAAAGGACCTTAAAAACCATCCAGTCCCACCCCCTGCCCTGGGTAGGGACACCTCCCACCACAGCAGGTTGCTCCAAGCCCCCTCCAACCTGGCCTTGAACCCCTCCAGGGATGGGGCAGCCACAGCTTCACTGGGCAACCTGGGCCAGGCTCTCACCACCCTCACAATGAAAGAATTTCTTCACCAGATCTCATCTCAGTCTTCCCTCTTTCAGTGTCAAACCTGTCCCCCTTGTCCTGTGGCTCCCTCCCCGATCAAGAATCTCCTGTAGGCCCACAAGTCATTGCTTGCTCCTGCATTCTGACCTGGAGTTGCTCTTTACCCACTCAAGGCAAAAGGAAGACATTTCAAAACTCAGTGTATTTTTCTGATAACACCCCCCAAAATCGCTGGGATAGAGCCCAAAAGCTGCCAACAGTTAGACCAGAGTAAGCAATTACCCTGTTACCAATTAGCTGTTGTCTTTGGGGGAGCTCGGTTTTTCCACCCCCTAATTTGTGGCTGGGATTGAGACCATTAGCCTCCACGTCCCTGGGCCAGCCAGCATCCCTGAGACTCCACTCCTAAGCCATGGGAAGGGGTAATTTTCTGAGCTGTCACTCTTCATCACTTCACTGGGAGAGATTGCTTTAAGATGGTTTTTCTTGTACTTTAACGAGATCGCAGAGAAGAAAAAAAAAATAGCAGAGGAAACCCAGAATAAATGAGGGTAATTTAATCAGGTCCTGTGTCTGATTGTGTTATCTCAAAGTATTGGCACAGCAACTCGGTCAGCTGTGACATTTTTCTACTCAAATACAGAGATGGAGGCAACATTGCCCTCAGCCACAGTGTTAAATATTTGCCTGTTGGGAATGGGAACAAGAGCGGTGTAAAAGCCAGCTTTTTGTGGCAAAATGGTCTGCAGCCAGGGAGCTGATTTTATTTGATGCCAATTGATATTAAACTTCTCAGTACAGCTTCAGGTGTTGGGAAAAGAATCACAGAATCTCAGGGATTGGAAGGGACCTTGAAAGATCATCCAGTCCAATCCCCCTGGCAGAGCAGGTCACTCAGGAACGCCTCCAGGTGGGTTTGAATGTCTCCAGAGAAGGAGACTCCACCACCTCCCTGGGCAGCCCCTTCCAGTGTTCCCTCACCCTCGCCCTGAAGAAGTGTTTCCTCATCTTTAAGTGGAACCTCCTCTGTTCCAGCCTGCACCCATTACCCCTTGTCCTATCATTGGACTTCACTAAGAAGAGCCTGACTCCATCCTCCTGACACTCACCCTTTACTTATTTATAAACATTAATGAGGTCACCCCTCAGTCTCCTCTTCTCCAAGCTCAAGAGACCCAGCTCCCTCAGTCTTCCCTCCTATGGGAGATGCTCCCATATGAAGAAGGATCTGGGTGATTAAAGGTTTTGTCTTGGTGTACATTTCCCAGGTACCAATGGCCATGGTGGGGTGGCTATAGTGCCTCTTGGACATCCGTGTTCTGCTCATGGACTTTGGTTCAGAAAGGGGGAAAAAAAGGCCACAGATGTGTATATTGCTGGGGATGGGTCTGGGCCCCCCTCAGGGACACATTGGGTGACAGCCAGAGTGGTGGGACAGGGTGACTTTATGTCGTGGATGGAGTTGGGACCATCACTAACAAGCAGGAGGGAAGGATGGATGTGGGGATCCCAACTCAGTGCTCCTTAGCTGGGAGCAAGCCAGGTAACCTGGCACACTGACGTCTGTGTTTGCATGTCCTAAATCCACAGTTAATTACCCACTCAAGGGCCAGAAGCCTCCCTCAACGCTTCTAATATCTTTCCTTTCATTTTTTTTTCCCTTTTTTTCTTTCTTTTTTTTTTTTTGCTGGATGCTTTGAAGAACAGATCCCAGCTGCCAGCCTTCCCGCAGCTTGAAAGGGAAGATGCAGGTCTCCTGGCAGCACCAGCTGGAAAGTGTGAGTCAGCCCAGAAGCATCTTCGCTGCTGGCACCGGGAGGAATGGGGCTGGGAGGGAGAAGCTTTGCCCCCGCTGGACCTCTCCTCCAGCTTCTATACAAAAAAGTTGCATCAATCCTTCAACGAGGCCAAGTGCCAGGTCCTGCCCTTGGGCCACACCAACCCCATGGATGGCTACAGGCTTGGGGCAGTGTGGCTGGAGCTGCCTGGCAGAAAAGGACCTGGGGGTGCTGGGTGACAAGGGGCTGAACATGAGGCAGCAGTGTGCCCAGGTGGCCAAGAAGGCCAAGGGCATCCTGGCTTGTATCAGAAA
>VZTM01038853.1:0-13252 GCA_013400555.1 Jacana jacana | reverse complement strand
AAAAAAAAAAAAGAAGAAGAAAGGGGTGGGTGTGCAGGCATCCTCTGATGCTGAGCTCAAAGGGTCCAAGGCATCCAAAATGTCAGAGAGTTGCCGTGTCTCTTGAGGGCATGAGGAGGAGGGGAGCAGAGGACAGGGCAAGCGTTGTCTTCGGGAGATGCTGCTGATGAGTGTTCCCCAGCAAGACCCCTTTCAGGAGGGTTAGTGTAAGCTGTATAACCTCCAGGGAGGTATCTCCCTCAGCTTTGTTTCTCAAGCTGGTTTGTAAATGAAGCCTCCCACAGGCAGACAGCTCAGAGGCATGTAAATGAATAACACAGAAAATTCGTCAGGGCCCTCCAAAGGTTCTTTTGTATTACTGTTTTTTTAAGAGATCTGGATGAAAGCAACTTTGGAAATGACAGGTGAGAGAAGCTGCTGCCAAAGGGGAATGATGCCTCCAGCTGAGGTGGGCATCGAGTCCAAGTGATGCCCCACCAGATGAGGGGTAGAAGAGCAACAAAGGAACAAAGGCAGGTAACAGAGATGGCAAGGGGTCTGGAGAACAACATTTAGGAGGATCAGCTGAGGGAACAAGGGTTGTTCAGCCTGGAAGGAGACTGTGTGGAGACTTTCTCACTGGCCTGGACCCAAGCTCTTGGTCACAGAATCATAGAAGCATAGAATGGTTTGGGATGGAAGGGATATTAGGAATCATCCAGTGCTACCTTCTGCCCTGGGCAGAGACACCTCCCACCTGACCAGGTTGCTCCAAGCCCCCTCCAACCCGGCCTTGAACCCCTCCAGGGATGGGGCAGCCACAGCTTCTTGGGGCAACCTGGGCCAGGGTCTCACCACCCTCACACCAAAGAAGTTGTTCCTCACATCTCAACTCCATCTCTTCAACTCCCCTCTTTCAGTGTCAAACCCTTCCCCCTTGTCCTATCACTCCCCTCCCTCACAAAGAGTCCCTCCCCAGCTTTCCTGGAGCCCCTTGAGGGACTGGTAGAGGCTGGAAGGTCTCCCTGGAGCCTTCTCTTCTCCAGACTGAACCCCCCCACCTCTCTCAGCCTGTCCTCCTAGCAGAGGGGCTCCAGCCCTGCCAGCATCTCCATGGCCTCCTCTGGCCCTGCTCCAACAGGTCTATGTCCTTCTGATGCTGGTGGCCCTGGAACTGGAGGCAGCACTGGAAGGGGGTCTCCTCTGAGAGGAGCAGAGGGGCAGAAGGGGCTGATGCTGGGATGAGCCCAGGGCAGCAGAGCTTGGGAACCAGGGAGGAAAGGTGCAGCAGCACAGTGGAGTGCAGAGAGAAAAGAAAAACAGGTATTAAGAAATATTAAAACAGTAAATGACCCAGACATAGACAAGGGAGGGGGATTTTTTTTTGTTGTTTGTTTCTTTTTAACTTCCTTCCAGTTGGCCCAGAGACCCCTGGCAGCAGCTGGAATCCAAAAAGGTTTTGAGACCGAGAAGCACTTGAGCCCCAGACAGTTTGATTGCTCAAACATTTCTCAAAGATTAGCTTTGTCAAAGCAAGCACCGGGGAGGATAAATCACGTGAGCGGGGCTTAGCTTCATCCAGACTGTTCCAGCAAGTGGCCCACTCAAAAGCAGTATGGAGATGACAATTAGCTGGAGCTGCAATATCACACGCGAAGGCGTCACACATGGATGAGGAAAGTTGTTTCTATCCCCAGAAACACATTTCCCTGGGTTAAAATACAGGCCCTGTCCAAAAAAAATCACTGCCTGAAAGGCGTCCTAGAGATGAGCCAGATGTTCCTCTGGTTTCAAAAGGTCCTTAAACAATTATTTTTACACACACACACACACACAAAAAAGCAGCTTGAAGAAGCCATCCTTTTTGTCAGTGCTGTTTGCAGATCCCAGGTTTTAAAGTATAAAAGGGGAAAAAAAAAAAAGATTGACTGTGGTCTTGAGTATATCTGGCTGTGCTTGTTTTCTCATCCCATTTGTTTTTAAATCCTGGAGCTTGGAGCAGGAGGAAGGTCCCCAGGTTGCTTCAGAAGAGCTGCTGCTTGTGCCTAGAAGCTGCTGGGGAGGGTTCAGGTCCCCATGTCCTCCAGCATGTCCACAGCAGACTGTGCTCCAGAGGACCAGCACCAGTCTGGCCGCATCCTGGGAGAGGGATTCCCTGCAGGATGAGCATTGTATGGTCCTTGCAAGCTGCTCCTATGAGAAGAGCTGCCACAAACTCCTCTTTGGGATTAACATCAGGAAGAAAGCATCCTTCTGCTGGGGATCATGCCCAGAGGTTAAACATCCCTCACCTAGGGTTTGCCTTTATGAGGTTTTTTTTATGCATTTCATGGAATCATTGAATGGTCTGGGTTGGAAGGGACCTTAGGGCCCATCCAGTGCCACCCCATGCCTTGGGCAGGGACACTTCCCACCAGACCAGGTTGCTCCAAGCCCCACCAGCCTGGCCTTGAGACCCTGCAGAGATGGGCAGCCAGAGCTTCTCTGGACAACCCAGGCCAGGCTCTCACCACCCTCACACCAAAGAAGCTCTTTCACAGGAGGAAGAGAGAGAAGCAGAGGGAAGAGAAGAGCAAGGGGAAGGGGAAAGGGGAAAAGGAAGAGGCTCTTCTTCTGGCCCAAGGCTTGATGCCATGTCCCAGAGGGCATCCAGGGAGCCCCTTGCTCTCACCCAAACCCAGCCTCTGTTCTGCCCCATGTCCTTGATGCATCCACCTGTGTTTGCTCCCTGCTGTGATGAACCTATGGAGTAACACCAAAAAAAAACCAAACCCTAAAATCCCCAGATGCCTACTGGGACCTAATTTTCCATGTGCTTATATAAATAGCTGGGTTATATCACCACACATTCTGGCTCAGCTAAAGGTAACTGCACAAAATGAAGCCAAATAGCTTAAAGACAAGAAGGAGCTGGCAATAACTCTCTAGTGTCAGCATTAAACTGTCAATTTCTAGTGTCTGTGTGCAGCATCACTCTGGTGGGTACACTGAGGTGTAGGGGCACCTTGTCTCATTCATAAGCATAATAAAATCTTGTTGTTTTATAGAACCATAGAATGGTCTGGGTTGGAAGGGACCTTAAAGATCATTGAGCTCCAACCCCACTACCCTGGGCAGGGACACCTCCCACCAGACCAGGTTGCTCAAAGCCCCATCCAGCCTGAGGGATATTATTAACTCGGGAAAGATTGAAAATAGAGGAGGGTTTTGGCAGCACAAGCTCTTTAAACTTTCCTGGTGTGGGATATTAGGGAAAGCTGCATGTCCAGCATAGGAGCAGCCTCACAGGAAGCAGGACACACCAATGACTCCTTTGTGAGATTGCTGTGGCAGAAGAGATAGGAAAGGGAAGGCCAGCATATGGGGAGGAAAATATCCAATAAAAGAGGGGTTAGGAGTACTCAAACGGTGAGATCCAGAGGATAAAAACCTATCTCCTGCCCTGAGGGCTCTCTGTTTGCAAAGTGAGTAACTATCCCACCATCCCAAAACCCAGGGCAGCCCCAGCTCCCTGGGAAACACAGGAGCATGGCTTTGCAGGTCCTGCATCCCGACACGGAGAGGCAGCTCTACGGGGGCTTAGCCAAAAAAACCCATAATCCTTTCCCATGTTTAGATGCAAAGATGCTGCAAAGATCAGTGCTTTTGCACGTTTTTAGGCAGAAACCTGACAGAAGTAACTTAGAGGCGACGTATGTCCTTTTTAATACAGTGTTTAGGCACCAGAGATGACCTGAATAGAAAAAGAGAAGAAGATGTGTATATGGGACAGACGTGTTTTCAAGGACAGGCTGGGCTGCAGAGCGCTGGCCTCTGGGAGAAGCTCCATTTAATTCAGCAGGCCTCCTCCCGGACCACACTCGCACGTCATTCCCACGTCGGTTCTGCGGAGATCTTTTCATCGAGTATGAAAAGAGAGCAAAGAGCTCTATATTGTTGTACTGAAATGTAAGAAATTAGTAGTTTCAGACCAGCTGCTGCCGAGACCTAGATTTCTACTGGGAGGACATGCGCAGACGAGGAGAGCCCAGAAACGCGCTCTCCGGTGGGGTTAATTTTAACATCCTCCTGAGACCCATCCTCAAACCACCGCCGAAATCCAAGCACAGCATCTCCTCAGGGAAAGAGCAGTGAAGATCAGTCACGGCCACCCACCACCGTGGCCTTGGTGGTGGCTGGAGGGAGAGGCGCCAGCCGTCACACAGACACTTGCTTAAAATCTCAGCAGAAGAGGCCCAAGGGCCAAAGACACACACGTGGAGAGACGTGTATGCGTGTAGAGATACATGGGAAAATCTTGTCTGGGAAGCAGTCGTCTTTAACGAGGTGGTTCATTCCTTCTGGGAGCTAAATCCAGATTATTTTATTTGCTGGGTCTGATCGGTTACGCTCGGTGCTTGGCAAATCGCAGGCGGCCGGCCTGGTGGCGTTAGCAGGCGAATAACAAAATAGGCTTTAACGATGACAGGGCCCAGCATAAGGCAGGGAGCCATGGAGCTGCAGCAGGGGGAATCGCTGTTGTTTGTGTGAGGAAGATTCTGAGTGGCCTCACGTTGGAAAATATTTGGGGGCGCCTGAATGTGAGGAATACGTAACTGGGAATTGTCCCTTTGCCTGGCAGAACCTCTCCCAGACGCTTCATGGCTGCTGTATATAGGCTATGATTCACACTGGAGGAAATGATGAATTTCGGACCAGGCTGCGCGTTTCCCTCAGTCCTTTTTATACCCTTTGGTCAAACGAAAATTCCATATTCTTTGTTTCAGCTGCGATGAGAACATGCCAGGTGATTGAATCATTTCCCCTTATCTTCAAGTTATCACATTAAATGCCTGCCCAACTGTCGCAGGGATGACTTACTGCATCCAGTTATTGTGTTCAAGGAGGCACAGCAGGCTGTGGGTGGCTATTTCAGTACATACAGGGGGTTCTTTCCTTTTTTTTTTTGTGCTATAATTCTCCTTTTCATACATTTTGCAAGCCCTGCAGACTGGGGAGGTTCCCAGCCTCCCACTGACTAACAACCCAGCGAGATCTGGGGTATTTCTATTTGCAGGGACTCCTGTAATGCTCAGTTTCCAGAAGGACACGGCTGCCTCATTTTGCAGAAGATGACAAAAAGTGACAGGGAAAAGGGAAATAATGTAAAAGGTGGGAAGAGCTGGCTCACGTTGTACAGCCAGTTAAAGGTGTTTCATCATCGTCAGAAAATCTCTTCCTGACCCTTGTCTTCGATCCCAGGGAGGAGGGAAATGTCACATGTGGCATCAGGGGGAGAGGAAAGTCGTCTTTTATTTGTGCTTGTCTTCCTTCCCAGTACATTTCTGAAGGGCTTGGAGCATTGTCCCTGCCAAGTGGCTCTTTGCAAGGGCTAAATCACATCGCCCCAGGGACCCCACTGACACCCCGCGATGGGCATCGTTTGTGGCTGTGATTAGGGAGAACATAAGAGAAGTAAGAGATTGAGATACCCCTCTGGAGCAGCTTTCTTGTTCTCTTCTTAGTTAACTCATCATAAAATCTAACTGGGGGGGTGGGGGGGGGCTTGCCACACCCTTTATTTTTTCCTTTTTTTCTCCAGCAGGATTACGTGCTCCAGAGAGCTCCTCACAGCTACTTTGTCCCCTCACTTTGGCCACCCCCTGCGCCAAACCCATCCGCCAACGCACCTTGTGGGCACTTCCTAAAGCTTTGCTATTATATCCCTCAACTTTTTTATCATTACATTTTTAATCTTTCCCTTGCAAACTTTGCAAGCAACTCCTGTGTGCAGCCCCTTTCCTCCTTAGGCAAAGCTTTCCCACGGCGACCCCACCAGCACCACAGCTCCTGTCCTCCCCCTCTGCTGAAAAAGCCCATTATCATTTCTTCCTTCCCTACCACAGCCAGGGCATTAAGATAATAGCTCTAAATTGTTTATTTATTTATTTATTTCCCACAGTGACGACCTAATCCTTTCTCTTATCACTATGGCAGAATAATTTCATAGAATCATAGAATCATTTAGGTTGGAAGAGACCCCCGGGATCATCAAGTCCAACCATCAGCCCCACTCTACAAGTTCTCCCCTACACCAGATCCCTCAACACCACATCCAATCTACTCTGAAACACAGTCAGGGATGGGGACTCCACCCCCTCCCTGGGCAGCTGATTCCACTGACTGACCACTCTCTCTGGGAAAAACCTTTTCCTCATGTCCAGCCTAACCCTACCCTGCTGCAGCTTGCAGCCATTCCCTCTCCTTCTAGCGCTCATTGCCCGTGAGAAGAGACCAGCACCAACCTCTCTCCAATGCCCTTTCAAGCAGTTGTAGAGAGGGATGAGGTCTCCCCTCAGCCTCCTCTTCCTCAAACTAAACAATCCCAAATTTTCCCAAGCATAGTTAGTACCTTGTCTTCTCCCTAATTATACGGAGACAAATTTTGCTCCCAGATGAACGCGGCCTCAGAATTACCGGCAGGCAGAGCTCCAAAGCAAACCCCTGGCTTGGAGAGCATCTTCCTGCTATCCTGCCTGGCCAAGCCAAGGCAGATGTTGGGAATGTGGCTGTCAACTCTAAATGTCTCTCCAGCTGTGCTTGACGCCACACCTCCCCATCCTTTGCTAATAGCGAGGGGCTGTATTAGCCGGGACAAGTCAATGCAAATGCCCTCCTTCAACCAAGAGTGAACTTGCCTGGTCGTGACCATTTCCGAGGTGGGATGAGCAGAAGTAACTTCCCAAATTAATTACAGCAGAATGGGAGAGCTGATGTATCTCTGCCTGACAGTTGCACAGTTGGATTCAGAGCTTGCAGCGTCTTCGCCGCTTAATTACAAGCAAATGATGCTGTTTGTTAGGGTGGCACAGAGCACAGTTGTCCTGACAGTCCTTTCTCTAATTTATCTTCAGAGCTGCTATTTTCATGAGGGGGTAAGTGATTCATTGATCTCCCTCAGCCCCAGCCCCAGAGGATGGGACCAGCAGCCCCAAGGCTCAGGCTGTGCTGGGGTAAACTTTGTGCCAAACCATCGCCAGGACCTTGGAGCACGTTAGAAAAGCAAAGCCAGCACTTGTATTTCCTTGGGTTTAAATCCCTCCATAGAAAAACATAAACACTGAAAGATCACTGCGTGCATCTTTAAGGAACTTACTTTAAAGCATCGTTCACCTGAAAGACCAGACTGCTCCCTCCAGACTTGTTCTATTTTACAGAGCCTATAATAGGAATTTCATTTAATTTTTAAATGCCTGCCTTTGTACAAGACCAGAAACTATTCCAAGGTCTCTGGTAAATATTTACCAGCATCCTCCTGTGTAGAGACTAAGCATCTCAGAGGCTCTGCAGGCCAAAATCTCTCGTAGTTTATCCCTGTGTACACAGAGCAGTCCCAGTGGCGTCTGCTTTTGGAAAGCCCTCCGGCTTACGTTTGCACTTGCCGGTTCCCTGCAGGGTCTGATTGGGATAAGAGAAACGATTTCATGTCATGGAAGTGTTCTCCTGCTGGGAGGAGGTCAGGGGTTCTCTGGGTGATGGGGAACCACTGGGTGCCATGAGCTAGCAACGCGCGTGAGAAAACACCCTGCACCAATTAAAATCCCGATTAGCACTGCTGGAGATGTTGATGAGTACTCAAGATGGAAGAAATCCGTATTTTTGGCTTTTTTCCACTTTTAAAATGACCCCATGTATGCTGCAGCGTGCACCAGCATGCAGGGTGCATCACGCAACCGGCTAAGCCCATACGGACGCAGGGAAATGAATATCCTGATCTCATAAAGATTTTTTAAATGCTAACTTAAACTGCTGAGAATGGATTCTGCTCCCAGAAAACCCATCACCATTTTTCTTTAACTACCTGTTAGGGCAGGAGAAATATCTCTAGAGGAGGCAGGGGGAGGGAAGGAGGTGGGGGATAGAAATCAATGTTTCATTACGAAAAGCCCTTATGATGAGAATAGTTTTCATCTCCGGACACCACATTAAGCTTATTTAACAACAGCACGATTCATTTACCTGCCCAGTGCCCGGAGAAATTCTTAAAATTAAGTAGAAAAGGAAGAAAAAAACTCAAAAATAGGCATTTGACATCAGCCTCCCAGCGGGAAAAGACACACCGTGGAAATGCTAAATATGGAATAACATAGAGGGTTACAACGCGGAGCATCGTGTCATACCAAATGTGTATGTGAATTCCACAGGGTGTAAGTATGCAATTAACCTTCCTCCCACTCATTCGTGATGGGCACGGGAAGTGTCCTGTGGCCCAGGCTGACTCCTTCAGACTTCTTTTTTTTTTTCACCAAAATACAGGTGTTTTTTGCATTTCAGCTTGTGCGGGTGAGAAACGTCGGCCCTCTCTAACATGAAAAATTGTCTCTTCGCCCTGAAGACTTCTTGTTCTGCAGTAAATAAACACAACAGGAGGAAAAAAAACCCAACTTAATTCCTTCAACTTTCACCTCGTAGTGGAAATGGTCCCAATTTTCAGAAGCACACGGTTTTGTGGGAATATGCATATTTACAAATGCTCATCCACCGAGAGACGGAGACATCACACCCACATACACTGTGTTTGTGGGAAAATGTATATGATTTGCACGAATCTTTGTGATTTGCTTTTCATTTCTTTTCATCCTGGGTCTCACCTGAATCTGGTTCCTCCAGGAGCACTTCTTTCCTCCACAGAAACTTCAGAGTAACCGTGCTGTTGAAGCCACTGATGACCCTTAGATCTTATTAGGTAATGATTTAATTTATAATCTCTGGACTTGATGGCATTTGTGTTTCTACCCACACCCAGGGGCACTTTTTGTCCTCTGTATCCTTCCTCATCTGCCTGGGGGTCTCCCTGCTGCTACCAGGACATGTGAAGCCACCCATCTGTGTGTCTATCCCCAGGATGGATGGGAATCTCTTGGCTTGCCCACTAGAAACCTTGCTGGTTTTCCACGAATAAATGATGAAACATCCCTAAGTTTTGCATTGCTGCCCAGTGCTTGAAGCAAGAAAGTTTTGGCTATAACTGAGGATGGTGGTTTTTTTCTGGGGGTGCTCATTCCCAATGCAGGGTGCAGAGTTGGGAACCATCTCCTGCACTGCTGCTCTACCAGTGCAGTCAATCACCAGCTAGCCTGTGTCTTCCTTATGACCTTATGAGTTCCCTCTTGCCCATCCCCAGCCTCATAGGATCTTCCCTGCCCATTGCCAGGCTTGTAGAGTCCTCCCTGTTCATCACCAGCCTTCTGGGGTCCCCCCTGTCCATCCCCATCATCACAGAGTCCCTCCTGTCCATGCTAGGGTCCCTCCTGCCCATCTCCAGCCTCATGGGGCCCCCTCACCCAACCTCAGCTTCATGGGGTCCCTCTTGACACTCCTGCAGACCAGGCTTGGCATGAAAGACAGGCAAGATTTGGGTGGCCAATGCATAATGGTGTCCATGCCCAAACTGCAAAGAGGAAAACAAAACCCTCTCAAAACAAAAAAGCCCCCAAACCCATCATTTCTATTTGCAGCAAATATCAGGAGCTGCCCCTCCACTTCCACACGTACGATGACAAATAGTTCGAACTGCCCACCAGTTTTCTCTTTATTATTCACTTTTATCTCATGGAAATGGGGTTACTGTTAAATAAAGTGTTTTGAAGGAAAATGTCCATAGGCCTAAGGGGGCAGTGGCAGATGGGACTCGGCTCTGGGTAGTCCTGGGCCCCACAGTGGGCCCTGACATCGGGGAGGTGCAGGAGAAGAGCCATTAGTGCGATTTCTGTGCCGGTAATAAAAGAGTTTCATGGGTAAGGGGATGTGCAGCTCAAGGCCAAATTATTGCTGGGCAGCCTTGGAGCCTGGTGAGGTTCTTCCTAAAGAGAAACCATTAACATATGCACAATTAGCCCGGCTGTATTGTTACACCACAAGGAAAACACAATCCCTTCTGGAAACCCATAACCGCCTTTTAGTTCCAGAGTGCTAACGGGGAAAGATGTGTTAGCACTAAAGAACTGATTGGTAGCCTCTTGGTTGGTTTATTCCTTTGTGGGGTTGTGGTTTTTGTTTTTTCTTTTTCTTTGCTGTTGTTCTCCTTTTTTTATCACATCTAAAAATAACGTTTATATAACCACCTACCCTGACACTTCACATCAGCAAGTGGCCAGAACCGCCTCGCTCAGCTGTATTCGAATATGCAAACACAATGGGATTTTAGCAGATTTCCTTTCCTGAGAAAGAATTGACTCAACCTTTAGAGGCAGTAAGAATGCCACAGCGGTTTTCTGCTCTGGGGAAAGTATATGACGTGCAATGCGTCCTCCAGCCATTCAGTTATAGCCATTGCCTGTGATAATTAAGGATATTACCTCTCTATGTCCAGTCTACAGTGACCAGGCAGCAAAACGCGTTGGCTGTCGTCTGCTTTTGGCTTTTCCACACACACAGCAGGTGTCTATTGAAAATGACAGTTTTCTTTCCTTCTTTCTACCCCCCCTCTCCCCTATGGACACCATCCCTCCCCCAGAAATATTTAGAACCTAATGACAAACACCTTTTGTTTAATCACAATTAATGATACCACAGCCAAGAGCTGACAGGCTTAAAAACAAGGCCATGTAATTTCTGACAGGCTTAAAAACAAGGCCATGTTATTTATTCCTTGGTTATTATAGGGCAGGGCTCCCNTCTGGGTGTTCCTGCTCCAGCAGGGGGATTGGACTGGATGAGCTTTCAAGGTCCCTTCCAATCCCTGAGATTCTGTGATTCTGTGATTTATAACCCTGGTTTTGGGGTGCAAAGATGCTTCATCATCTGTGGCACACGCTTTGTCCTGTTTGCAGGTAAATCATAGAATCACAGAATGGTTAGAGTTGGAAGGGACCTTAAAGATCATCCGGTTCCAGGCCCCCTGCCATGGGCAGGGACACCTCCCCCTAGACCAGGTTGCTCAATCATCTCATGGTCATCCCATGGCAGATAACCTCTATCTTCTGTGGCTATGAGCTCCTTCAGGAGGTTAAGTGTCCTTTTCCTCCTGCTCTTACAGGAGCTGAGGGTGGCCTTTTGCTCCTATTCTCTGGGCCTTTGGCATGGAGATCTGAAGCCTCTTCCCAAAGTGCTGCCACCTGGAAGGCTGTCAGCCCATCTTCTTCAAATGACCTGTGTGTCTGTCTGTATACACAGAACCATGAGGTATTGGTGAATTGTTGAGTGCTCCCAGGAAATTAAAAGAAAACCATGTGTTTGGGGATGTGTGAGGAAGAGTCCAGAGCAGATGGTGGGCAAAGGCCAGGTTGCAGTCTCCAGACACTTTATCCCTGTAGGACAACAAAGATGCATTTTTGGACAGGGGAGTACTTCTGGTCCCAGCCTTCATCCTTCTCCTCCAGCTAAGAAAATGCAGGATGTTCTTCTCTGAGAACATGGAATCATAGAATTGTCTAGGTTGGAAGGAACCTTTAAGATCATCTAGTCCAAATATCAAAACATCTACAGATGTGCGTCTCCAAGAACAGATGTTCTTTTCCAAAAAACTTCTACATACAGGAAAACCAAAAGGGGAATTCGGTGGTGTTTAAGAACTACTCAGAAACCCAGTTCCCTTTTCTGTTCTCCTGCACATAGATGTTCTCGGAGAAGCAGCTGAGCTGCGTTTGCTCAATTACATTGAGTCCAGGCAGAGGGAATTAGACCCCTCTCAGGGCACAGGGGGTTGTGTGTGGCAGGTAGACCTCCAAACCACGTCTCATTGCTTGAAGGCCCTCTTGGTGTAATGGTGCTGCCTCGGAGGAGGTGTTTCTGAGCTCTCTGCAGCCAGCCTCTGCCGACTTTCTACAAATCATTTGTTACCGAGATGGATATTACAGTTACATAAACATGCATTATTTATCTGTTGCGGCCCTTGGAACGGGGTGAGTGCTCCCGGCTTTCCATTATTCCGTGTCTAAATTAATCATGGACCATAAAATCAGTCACCATTTATGCAATATGAAATAAAAAAAAAAAATATGTAAAAATAGCACTCAGGGTGTAGAGATTTCATGCCGTTATTCCCTGGACAGTAACTACTGAGGCATCTCGCTTCTTCCTCCAGGCCTGTCAAATATTTATGCCTTTTTTTTTTTTTTAAAAGGGAGAAAACCTCTTCAAATTATCTGCCTCCTTGGGAGAAAGTTGTTTCCTGATCCAATCATCCACTCCCCTGCCCCGGGGAACGCAGCTCAGGATCTCCTTGCAGCAGCTCCTCATGTCACGACCTTCTGCTCGAAGGGTTGGTTTGTGTCATACAGCAGGTTGGGGACAACGATCTCCTGCTGGGTACAGCCAGCAACCTCTGACACCTCATGTGTCTTCTGAGGAGGTTTGCACAGGCCTGACACCAATGTCCCCACTGGGAGAGCAAAAGGCTAACGGGGAACTGCGACCTGGGGAGCTCCAGCAGGGGTTTGACACCCTTGTCCATGAAATGAAGGAGGTAGCAGCTCCCTTCTGCTTTTTAACATGAGTTATACACTTCTGCAGACCCAAACGGTCAGTACCATCCATGTGCCCATCCCCATGGCAGCTGCATGGGGTCAGCAGGACCTCCAACTTGAGGAAATGACCTCAAGTTGTGTCAGGGGAGGTTTAGATTAGATATTAGGGAAAATGTTTACACTGAAAGGGTTGTCAAACCTTGGCAGAGGCTGCCCAGGGAGTCACCAGCCCTGGAGGGATTTGAAAGCCAGGCAGACGTGGTGCTGAGGGACATGGGTCAGTGGTGGTTTGGGCAGTGTTGGGTTGATGGTTGGACTCAATGATCTGACAGGTCCCTTCCAAACCAGACAATTCTATGATTCTATCAACAATTTCATGCAAAGAATTATCTGCACAGCAGAGGTTGCTCTTGGGGACGGAGTTTTCCGAGGTGGCCAGAAAACACTGCTGAGTTACCAGGCCCTCAGTATGATTTTTTTATTTCATACTGATGATGGTCCCCATGCTTCAGCAGCAGCTGTATCACTTCATCTCAGCCTGGGCCACGGCAGATGCCGAAGCCATCCATCACCTCCACAGCGCTGGCGCAAGGTGCAGACCCTCCTTGTGCTCTCCTGAGCGATGGAGCAGCAGCTTCTGCAGGAATCTCTCAGTGACATCCTGCAATATCCCAGCTCTCTCGACTCCAGCTAATAATAACTGGCCTTGCAGCAAATCCTTCCCTGGCCATTCACAGGCTGCTTCCCCCTCCAGCGAGCAGCGCGGCCGAAAGGAGGAACTTCTTAGACCTTTAAATAAACTCTTGGATTCTGTCCCCCCTGCCCTG